>OU795037.1:47593287-47905099 GCA_917208275.1 Patella pellucida | reverse complement strand
GATGGTTAGTAAATAAATGATGTAACGCCGAAAATCTAGTATTTTTCGTTTTTGGAGCCTTTTGAGACACCCTTTTCTCGAAAACGACTACTGCGATTTTTTTAAAACCTTTCTTACTTAGACTCCTATCTGTGGTCTGTGGCGTGAATTCAAAAGGAAAAGGTTTGAGATAATTTAAGGTGTCAAAAAATGGCCTCAATCTTTGATAAAAGTAGAAAAATCGTTAAATTATCGAAAATGTTCTTTTATTTATCTTTTTTACAAACAACTACTGAATAGATGTTTCTAACATTTCTGGTACAGAAAGATATCTATCCAAACAACTTGTTAAAACTATTCCGACAATAATTTAAAATCCAGAAGTAGTCGAAAAAATATCAGATATTTGGGAAAAACACACAATTTTTTTTTTTTTTTTAAAAAGTAAAAAATTGGGTACTTTTGTAAAAATCTGCATTTCTCAGCCAGGTGTCACTGAATCAAAACAATTAAAGTATCGTTATGTAGCTCGATGAATGGGCTATTTTATTCTGATTCCTGAAAGCCGATTCAGTGCTGCTTGCAGGTCTAGTTATTATTATTATTTACCGCGAGGGCCTAGATCTCCATGTTCGAAAACAGATATCGATCTGGAATTAGCTTTTCTATCGGGAAACCATGTGGTGGCTACTTGATAAAATATTTTTGAAATTTCTGCGCATACCGGAAGTGACCGTACTTTGTACTTTCTCTAAAAATTGAAAATCGGCCATAGTTTCGTCAATTCTTTATCCATTCAATTTCGAACATTCGTCTATGATTTTTATCGTTCGAAAATTGAAAACATGTTGTTTACGAGACAATTTTTGTTTTTTTCAAAATTTTCAAATTTGACCTACATTTTTGGATACCTGAAGTCCATCCGATTCCAGTTATATAAGTTTCATTCAGAGTTATTGCCCTTAATTTTTCGATTTTTTTTCGAATTTCCTTCCCATTTTGTGAGCTCGGGTCTCGTTTTATGACATAATTGACGTTTCTGAAACTTCTGGAACATGAAGTTATAGTCCAATACCAACTGATAAAGCAATTTCGACACCAATCCTTAAACCGAAAGTGGTCGAAATAATATGCAATATTTTGAAAAAAATGCAAAAAAATGGATATTTTGGGGGAAAACGCTATTTCTCCGTCCGATGTCAATGGATTAAACGAATGAAGGTATCGTTTGATGGCATGATTGCTGGACTATCATATGATACCCCATTCATACGGATACTATGAACAGACAGCAAAATATGGCACGCTGAAAATCAAGTATATTCTGATTTGGAGCGTTTTTGGACGCCTGTATCTCGAAAACTTAACCTGCAAATTTTTTTTTTCTATCGAGAGTCCTTTTGGAGGTATTTTGCATGAAATCATCCAATAAGACTTTGAAATGTCTGGAATAGGATAAAAAAGGGACTGAAAATCGAAAAAATTCGAAAAATCGTGAAATTTTGGAAAATGCTCTACTATTTTTTTATTTTTAGAGATTTTTAAAAAAAGGTTGTATATTCAGATAGCTGACCTAATTACGATTCTAACAATGTATAATATGTATGTAATTATTAAAATTTAATTTAAGATATTTTAAATTTTTGCATTTTTGGCACTTTTGAACATAGGATTTCTCAGGGGCATTATATCTGATCCGATAATGTAATATATCATTACAGAGCCCTGTGGATATTTTAATGCCCAAACCGGCTATTAAAACTATTTCGACAATAATAACCATGCCGGAAGTATTCAAAAAATGAAAAAAAAAGAGTAAAAACATTGTCGCACTTGGGAAAAACTTGATTTCTCTCTTATACCCCCATTTCACTGGGCCACGGAAGACTTGAGGAGGGAAATCCGTAAGTCTTCCTCTCACTCCGTATGGCTCCGCTACGAAGCGCAGTGAATCCGTAGTCATTCCTCGTCGTCCACAGACTTTTGCGAGCCCAAATTGTTCCGCGAACTTTCCTTTAAATATCGTTTGCGGACAAATTTTGGGTGCTCTTCCGCAATTCAACCGGGATCGATCCGAGAGTCTTCCGCTTTTATTCAGTATACAAACGTATTTGCCGCAAGTTGTCCGCATGTATATCGCAGGTATTCCGTTTATAGATATTTCTACCTCAACGGCAGGGCTGCGGGAAAAAAATCACAGAGAAATCGAGGCACACGTGGAAATAAGCAGTAGCGAAATAACTGCGGTATCTGGCGATACTAATCCGTTTGGCACGGTAGAACTGACGAATAATCGCTGAGTACTGGCCTTCTACGCGGAATAAATGCGCAGCAAGTGCGGACGATCTTCGGCAACAGCGTTTGGTCTCGGATCAATCACGGCGTACCTGCGGAAAAATTGGTAAAAAGCACATGATTTCGCCTATAAAGTAGCTGTTTTGAAGAGGAAAGCACATTATACCATGGACAACTTGCGGCAACTGCGTTTGTATACGGAATAACAGCGGAAAACTTGCGAATATTACGGATCGCTCCCGGTTTAACTGCGGAAAAGTACGAACAAATTTTTCCGCAAACGTTCTTTTCAATATGTTCAAAAGAACGTTTGCGGAAAATTGTGGGCGCGCGGAAGGCTGCGGATGATGTGGAATGAATTCAGAATCACTGCGCTTCCTAGCCGAACAATACGGTACAACAGGAAAGACATACGGTACTTTGCGGTATAATTGAGGTTTTACTTCCGCAAGTCTTCCGCAGTCTAGTGAAATGGGGATATAAGTCCGTGCTTCTGCCTCCAAAACAGTGATTTTATCGGCGGAATCCGGTGTCATCCTTTGATCTTTACCGATTTTCCGGAAGTACGTGGCGATTGTTCCGAGACGAAATGCGGTTGCCGAAGATGGTCCGGGCTTGTTCCGCAGTCATTCCGAAGTTCTACCTTGCCAAACGAATTAGTACCACCAGCTACCACAGTTGTCCCGCGTATTTTCCACCATTGCCGAGTGTAGCCCGCAAGTTGTTCGAATATCTTCCGTGACGATCCCGGCGCATTCCTTAATAATCCGCAGTTTCTTCGCCGCTTCGCCATAATTTGTACCGTAGTTTACCCGTATGTGTACCAAAGATACCGTTACTGTTCCGAAAGTACTCCGAGAGCGTGAGAAATGGATATTTTCCGTGGAAATTTGTTTCCACTTTTCCGCGTAAAAATGCCGAAGCTCTTCCGTAGAAGCCATTCCGCGGACGTCCGTGAGTACCGCAGCTTTCCGCAGACCAGTGAAATGGGGGTATTAGGTAATAGCGGACCAAAAGAACTAAAGTGTGGCTGGATAGCCCTATTAATGGACCATCATATGGTATCTAAATAATACGATTTCGATGATAAGGAAATAAATTATTGTATGCCAAAAATCTAGTATTTTCCAATTTTTTAACATTCTGAGACGCCCTTTTTTCGAAAACGACGCCTACGATTTTTCTTAAACTTTTCTTACTTCAAGTCCTATCGGTTGTCTATATAGGGAATCCAAAATGAAAAGCATTGAAATAATATAAGTGGTCGAAAATCGGCCTCAGACTTTGAAAAAAATTGAAAAATCGTTACATTTTTGGAAACGCTCTTTAATTTATCTCTTTCTTCCAAAACTACTCAATGGATGTTTCTGACACTTCTGGTACAGAAAGATATCTATTCAAACAACTTCTTAAAACTATCCCGACAATGATCCAAAATCTAGAAGTATTCGTAAAAATATCAGATATTATGGAAAAAAACACCAAATTTTTTTTTAAAAAAGAAAATACAGTAAAAAAATTGGTACTCTTACAAAAATCTGCATTTCTCAGCCAGGTGTCACTGAATCAAAACAATTAAAGTATCTGTTACATTTCTGTTCGATGGAGCAAAGGTGACACGATATTCGATGTCAGCTACTGGCCTAGTGCTGTAAACTTTCATCTTTATAATATTGGGAAAATCAGACCGTACCTTAATATAGAAGTAGCCAAAATGTTAATGTGCTCTTTTGTTTTGTCAAAACTTGACTATTGCAATTCCCTCCTCTACCAGATCTCTGTCTCTGTGCTAAATCCACTCCAACTTATCCAAAATAAAGCAGCGAGAATCATAACCAGAACAAAACAAAGTCAACATATATCCCCAGTCCTCAAGGATTTACACTGGCTTCCAGTTAAGCAAAGAATTGTTTTTAAAATATCTGTTTTAACTTACAATTGTCTCTACTGTGATTTTGCTCCAGGTTATCTAAAGGAACTTCTTATCAATAACTGCCCGTCTCGCAATTTAAGATCGCGTGATAAAAATTTACTAATGGTACCTTTAACAAAGTCGAATCGTGCTGATCGTGCTTTCTCCTCTGCTGCTCCCATGGTTTGGAACTCTTTACCACAAAGTGTAAAAAACAGTGACAATATATATTCATTTAAAAGGAACTTAAAAACAGAACTTTTCCGACAGTCATTCTGTTAATGACTTTAACGACATTGTAATTTGCGCCAATGAGCAGCCTTTTAGTTGGAACCCAAGCGCCATATAAGACGATGATTATTATTAAGCTTTCATATGTATTTACATATAAAAGCTTATTGTTTCTGTTAAGATTATTATTAAGCTTTCATATGTATTTACATATGAAAGCTTATTGTTTCTGTTAAGATTATTATTCTTCTTATTATTAAGCTTTCATATGTATTTCATATGGTGAAATTAAGGATCAAAGTTTTCAAAAAAATCGTCGAAATATAGCTCAGAATGACCTAGTTTTTTTTTCTATACTAGACAAGGAATTACTGATTCGTACACAAAATATGGAGTTTGTCGATCGAACCTGAAGTGCCACCATCTTAAAACGTGAAAAATCAATAAGGCTTTTTTGCTATTTTACTTACAGACTCGGGAGTTATATTTTCTGAATCCTTGTAGGAAGGCCTAAAAAATGTCGCAATAGAATTCTGATTTAGGTCAACCGGGAGTCACCATGTTGAATTGAAAATGAAAAATAGAAGCAATTTGAAGGGCCGAGACTTTGGAGCACAATAACTCTCATTCTAATTAAGCTAGAATGTTCAAACTTGTTGTAGACATTCACTAGGTCAATGTTATGATTGAGTTCAAAGATGAGCATTTTCTGCTTAGGGTAAGCAGAGATAATGAATGAATGAATGAAATGGGGTTTAACGTCCTACACTTAAGCACCGTACCTGGGCCAATTGAAGACGGGCGTACGCCACAGTGTGCAATGAGGGAAATTTTTGCCCGGGCAGCGGCGCTACGGCCTACTCTTATATCGAATTCCAAATGCCAAGGGATCTTTTACGTGCACTCCAATTTGTACACGGGACCTCGGTTTTTCGTCCCATCCGAACGACTAGGCAGCTGTCCATGTCAGGCCCTCCTTCTGCATCACTGACAAGGGGAAATCACGCCGGAAAATAGAGATGAACTTTCTCGGCCAATGCAGGGATCGAACACTCAACCTCCAGGCTAGCGAACCAGCGCCTTATCCACTTAGCCACCGTGATCCCAGTAAGCAGAGATAAGCATGCTGATTTGTTGATTCTTTAGGGCACGATAACTTCGGTTATAATGAAGGGAGGGCGGTAAAACTTTTGTTAATAGAGAGTCTAATAGCTAGCCTGTTGTGTGAAATCATTGTATCATTTTTTTTTAAATATCAGGGATAGCCGAAAAAAAGAGATTGAAAATCCAAAAAGTCGTATTTTTACAATTTGGAGCATGTTTAGAGGTCTTTCTCGTAAAGTCAACATACTATTTTTTGGGAGCTTCTTCTACAAAGAGTCTTATTGGTAGTCTTTTATATGAAACCATCGATCAACAGTCCAACATATCAGGAGTAGAAGAACAAAAGGATCGAACATTGAAAACGGCACCCTTTCATTGTTAAGCGAAACATGCAGTGTGGGTGACTACAATCTACGCATTTAGTCATCGTATAGAGTTTATTCAACAGTATCGAATTCCAACTGCTTAGGGATATTTTACGTGCACTTCATAAGGACACGGGACCTTGGTTTTTCGTCCCATCCGAAGGACTAGTCAACTGTGCTTGTCAGGCCCTGCGTTCTGCCTCACTGACAAGGGGAACCACGCCGGGAAATCGAGATGAACTTTTTCCGTGCAGAACTTTCAATTCAGGCCAAACGTTTATTGCATACGATTAAGCTGGTCAGTTGGAGCTTATTTTCAAAAGTTTTGTAATAATCGGTTGGTAATTATTAAAGTACCGTGCACATTAAACTGTTAAAACAGAAAATTTCGCCCGGTTGAAATGTTTCTTGCTATAAGTCAGCAATTTTCCGAATTCAGGGAGGCTGGATGGCTGAATGGTTAGAATGTGCTCGCTGTATCGTAACGTTTGTCATTGAGTCAACGGGCGTCGTTTCGATCTCCAGGTTGCACGTGACATGGTGTATGATGTCCAATCTCGTGGGTTTTCTCCGTGTTCTTCGGTTTCCTCCCAACGGCTAAAGACCAGTAAGCGCAAGGGGAGTTTTTAAATAAAATTAAAAAACATATGTTAGTCCCGAAATGACCTAGTTTGTGTCGAATGGACATTAGGCCGCATTTCTCTCTTTCTCTTTTATTTTTAAAGTTTTGTAATAATCGGTTGGTAATCAAAGGTACTGTAAAAGTGATAAAACAGAAAATTTCGTCCGGTTGTAATGTTTCTCAATTTAAAGTCAGCAGTTTGCCGATTTTAAGGGGCAAACGATTATTGTGAACGATTAAGCTGGTCGGGGGGAGCTTATTTTAAAAAGTTTTGTAATATTCGGTTGACAACTAAAGGTACCGTGCAAATTAAACTGTTAAAATAGAAAATTTGGCCCGGTTGAAATATTTCTCGCTGTAGGTCAGCAATTTGCCGATTTTAGGGAGGTTGCGTGGCTGAATGATTAGCACGTGCGCTCTGTATCATAACGTCTGTCACTGAGTCAACTGGCGTTGTTTCGATTTCTTGGTTGTACGTGACAAGGAGTATGGTCGCATGTCCAACCTCGTAGGTCGTAACGCCGCTGCCCGGGTAAAATTTCCCTCATTGCACACTTTATGGCATATGCCCGTCTTCAGTAGCCCATTTTAGGAGCAGCACAGTAGGACGTTAAACCCCATTCAATTTCATTTCATTTTCTCTATGTTGCTTATTTATTATAGTGGATAAATATTTTTCTGGTTCTAGCAATTATTTAATTTCTGCATAGAAATCTTGCTTTGGCCATTTTTTTTTTATTGTAGAGTGCCATTCTTGTATATTGCAGTCTATGACCCTTTGTTTAAAACATGCTTAAGAAGTCGTCACGATTTCCTACTTATAACCAAACATATTGGAAATATTAGTCTGGCATTATTAAATCCTAATTTTATTGGTCTTATTTAAAATTAAACTTTCATTTAACTATGAACAACTCTTAACGTGTCTCTTTAAAACTATTAAATACTCTAAAACAGTAGCTCAACCTTTTGACCTAAACTCATTAATTTACCATTTTGTTGTGAGCGACTTCTTATTCTTCCTATATGACATATTGCACGTGTCTGATTTCAAAGGGGGGTTTGGTGGCTGAATGGTTAGCACGCGCGCCTGTCATTGAGTTAACTGGCGTGTTTTCGAATGCTCGGTTGTACGTGACAAGGAGTAAGGTCGCCTGTCCAACCTGCCATTTTTAATTTTTTTCCCCCGCCATTTTCATTTCATTTTCTCATCCGTCTCATTACAGTAATACAAGTTTCAGTTATTTCCCTTTAGTTTTCAGATTATTGTTATGCCTGGGTGCAATGATTCATACTATATTTAGACTTGTAACTTCGCGAGTTTCTTCTTATCCTTTTATTTAGGATACTTGATACAATCAATGACACGTGACGATAAATATGAAAGCTTTCATATCTGCATGGGACAGTAGCAGATCTAGTTAAGCTTTTATATATTCATATATGAAAGCTTATTGTTTCTGTTAAGATTATTATTCTTCCTATTCTTATTATTTTTTTTTTTGTGTTTTATTCACAAATCGTATTTCTCAGAATCTACTCATAGGATCTTTCTGAAACTTTTACCTACACCCCCCCCCCAAAAAAATGGGTGGTGGCTGTTGGATAAATATATTTTTAAAACGTTTTTCGCATCCGAAATCACCGAATTTTACGAACAAATGCATTTGACCTACTTTGCTGTAACTTTGTGACTATTTCACCTATTTTACTAATTCTTTTTTCTTTGAATACCTTGACCCCTTTACTTCAAATCTGCAATTTCGGATTTTCGAATTTCGAAAATTCGTCGCTGTGATTTCGAACCGGAAGTTTACACCAACTCGACAACTTCTTTAGTAGTTGTACGATTTTCATGAAATTTAATATGTAAGTAGACCTTAATGATGCGACTTGAAAAATGACTTTCGAAATTTTCTAACTTATCTCCCCTTGGTGAAATTAAGGATCGTCGAAATATAGGTCAGAATGACCTTAAAAAAAATTCTATACTAGACAAGGAATTACTGATTCGTACACAAAATATGGAGTTTGTCGATCGAACCGGAAGTGACACCATCTTTAAACGTGAAAATCAATAAGGCTTTTTTGCTTTTTTACTTACAGACTCGGGAGTTATATTTTCTGAATCCTTGTAGGAAGGCCTAAAAAATGTCGTGAATAGAATTCTGATTTAGGTCAACCGGGAGTCACCATTTTGAATTGAAAATGAAAAATAGAAGCAATTTGAAGGGCCGAAATTTTGGAGCACAATAACTCTCATTCTAATTAAGCTAGAATGTTCAAACTTGTTGTATACGTTTACTAGGTCAATGTTATGATTGAGTTCGAAGATGAGCATTTTCTGCTTAGGGTAAGCAGAGATAAGCATGCTGATTTGTTGATTCTTTAGGGCACGATAACTTCGGTTATAATGAAGGGAGGGCGGTGAAACTTTTGTCAATAGAGAGTCTAATAGCTAGCCTGTTGTGTGAAATCATTGTATCATTTTTTTTTAATATCAGGGATAGCCGAAAAAAAGAGATTGAAAATCCAAAAAGTCGTATTTTTACAATTTGGAGCATGTTTAGAGGTCTTTCTCGTAAAGTCAACATACTATTTTTTGGGAACTTCTTCTACAAAGAGTCTTATTGGTAGTCTTTTATATGAAACCATCGATCAACAGTCCAACATATCAGGAGTAGAAGAACAAAAGGATCGAACATTGAAAACGGCACCCTTTCATTATTAAGCGAAACATGCAGTGTGGGTGACTACAATCTACGCATTTAGTCATCGTATAGAGTTTATTCAACAGTATCGAATTCCAACTGCTTAGGGATATTTTACGTGCACTCCAATGTGTACACGGGACCTTGGTTTTTCGTCCCATCCGAAGGACTAGACAGCTGTGCTTGTCAGGACCTCGCCGGGAAATCGAGATGAACTTTTTCCGTTCAGAACTTTCAATTCAGGCCAAACGTTTATTGCATACGATTAAGCTGGTCAGTTGGAGCTTATTTTCAAAAGTTTTGTAATAATCGGTTGGTAATTATTAAAGTACCGTGCACATTAAACTGTTAAAACAGAAAATTTCGCCCGGTTGAAATGTTTCTTGCTATAAGTCAGCAATTTTCCGAATTCAGGGAGGCTGGATGGCTGAATGGTTAGCATGTGCTCGCTGTATCGTAACGTTTGTCATTGAGTCAACGGGCGTCGTTTCGATCTCCAGGTTGCACGTGACATGGTGTATGATGTCCAATCTCGTGGGCTTTCTCAGTGTTCTTCGGTTTCCTCCCAACGGCTAAAGACCAGTAAGCGCAAGGGGAGTTTTTAAATAAAATTAAAAAACATATGTTAGTCCCGAAATGACCTAGTTTGTGTCGAATGGACATTAGGCCGCATTTCTCTCTTTCTCTTTTATTTTTAAAGTTTTGTAATAATCGGTTGGTAATCAAAGGTACTGTAAAAGTGATAAAACAGAAAATTTCGTCCGGTTGTATGTTTCTCAATTTAAAGTCAGCAATTTGCCGATTTTAAGGGGCAAACGTTTCTTGCGAGCGATTAAGCTGGTCAGGGGGAGCTTATTTTTAAAAGTTTTGTAATATTCGGTTGATAACTAAAGGTACCGTGCAAATTAAACTGTTAACATAGAAAATTTGGCCCGGTTGAAATATTTCTCGCTGTAGGTCAGCAATTTGCCGATTTTAGGGAGGTTGCGTGGCTGAATGGTTAGCACGTGCGCTCTGTATCATAACGTCTGTCACTGAGTCAACTGGCGTTGTTTCGATTTCTTGGTTGTACGTGACAAGGAGTATGGTCGCATGTCCAACCTCGTAGGTCGTAACGCCGTTGCCCGGGTAAAATGTCCCTCATTGCACACTTTATGGCGTATGCCCGTCTTCAGTAGCCAATTTTAGGAGCAGCATAGTAGGACGTTAAACCCCATTCAATTTCATTTCATTTTCTCTATCGAAAAAAAGTGATTGAAAATCCAAAAAGGCGTATTTTTACAATTTGGAGCATGTTTAGAGGTCTTTCTCGTAAAGTCAACATACTATTTTTTGGGAACTTCTTCTACAAAGAGTCTTTTTGGTAGTCTTTTATATGAAACCGTCGATCAACAGTCCAACATATCAGGAGTAGAAGAACAAAAGGATCGAACATTGAAAACGGCACCCTTTCATTGTTAAGCGAAACATGCAGTGTGGGTGACTACAATCTACGCATTTAGTCGTATAGAGTTTATTCAACAGTATCGAATTCCAACTGCTTAGGGATATTTTACGTGCACTCCAATGTGTACACGGGACCTTGGTTTTTCGTCCCATCCGAAGGACTAGACAGCTGTGCTTGTCAGGCCCTGCGTTCTGCCTCACTGACAAGGGGAACCACGCCGGGAAATCGAGATGAACTTTTTCCGTGCAGAACTTTCAATTCAGGCCAAACGTTTATTGCATACGATTAAGCTGGACAGTTGGAGCTTATGTTCAAAAGTTTTGTAATAATCGGTTGGTAATTATTAAAGTACCGTGCACATTAAACTGTTAAAACAGAAAATTTCGCCCGGTTGAAATGTTTCTTGCTATAAGTCAGCAATTTTCCGAATTCAGGGAGGCTGGATGGCTGAATGGTTAGCATGTGCTCGCTGTATCGTAACGTTTGTCATTGAGTCAACGGGCGTCGTTTCGATCTCCAGGTTGCACGTGACATGGTGTATGATGTCCAATCTCGTGGGCTTTCTCCGTGTTCTAGTCGTTCGGATGGGACGAAAAACCGAGGTCCCGTGTACAAATTGGAGTGCACGTAAAAGATCCCTTGGCAGTTGGAATTCGATATAAGAGTAGGCCGTAGCGCCGCTGCCCGGGCAAAATTTCCCTCATTGCACACTGTGGCGTATGCCCGTCTTCAATTAGCCCAGGTACGGTGCTTAAGCGTAGGACGTTAAACCCCATTTCATTCATTCATTCTCCGTGTTCTTCGGTTTCCTCCCAACGGCTAAAGACCAGTAAGCGCAAGGGGAGTTTTTAAATAAAATTAAAAAACATATGTTAGTCCCGAAATGACCTAGTTTGTGTCGAATGGACATTAGGCCGCATTTCTCTCTTTCTCTTTTATTTTTAAAGTTTTGTAATAATCGGTTGGTAATCAAAGGTACTGTAAAAGTGATAAAACAGAAAATTTCGTCCAGTTGTAATGTTACTCAATTTAAAGTCAGCAATTTGCCGATTTTAAGGGGCAAACGTTTATTGCGAAGGATTAAGCTGGTCAGGGGGAGCTTATTTTTAAAAGTTTTGTAATATTCGGTTGATAACTAAAGGTACCGTGCAAATTAAACTGTTAAAATAGAAAATTTGGCCCGGTTGAAATATTTCTCGCTGTAGGTCAGCAATTTGCCGATTTTAGGGAGGTTGCGTGGCTGTATGGTTAGCACGTCCGCTCTGTATCATAACGTCTGTCACTGAGTCAACTGGCGTTGTTTCAATTTCTTGGTTGTACGTGACAAGGAGTATGGTCGCATGTCCAACCTCGTAGGTCGTAACGCCGTTGCCCGGGTAAAATTTCCCTCATTGCACACTTTATGGCGTATGCCCGTCTTCAGTAGCCCATTTTAGGAGCAGCACAGTAGGACGTTAAACCCCATTCAATTTCATTTCATTTTCTCTATGTTGCTTATTTATTATAGTGGATAAATATTTTTCTGGTTCTAGCAATTATTTAATTTCTGCATAGAAATCTTGCTTTGGCCAGTTTTGTTTTTTTATTGCAGAGTGCCATTCTTGTATATTGCAGTCTATGACCCTTTGTTTAAAACATGCTTAAGAAGTCGTCACGATTTCCTACTTATAACCAAACATATTGGAAATATTAGTCTGGTATTATTAAATCCTAATTTTATTATTCTTATTTAAAATTAAACTTTCATTTAACTATGAACAACTTTTAACGTGTCTCTTTAAAACTATTAAATACTCTAAAACAGTAGATCAACCTTTTGACCTAAACCCATTAATTTACCATTTTGTTGTGAGCGACTTCTTATTCTTCCTATATGACATATTGCACGTGTCTGATTTCAAAGGGGGGTTGGGTGGCTGAATGGTTAGCACGCGCGCCTGTCATTGAGTTAACTAGCGTGTTTTCGAATGCTCGGTTGTACGTGACAAGGAGTAAGATCGCCTGTCCAACCTGCCATTTTTAATTTTTTTCCCGCCATTTTCATTTCATTTTCTCATCCGTCCCATTACAGTTATACAAGTTTCAGTTATTTCCCTTTAGTTTTCAGATTATTGTTATGCCTGGGTGCAATAATTCAAACTATATTTAGACTTGTAACTTCGCGAGTTTCTTCTTATCCTTTTATTTAGGATACTTGATACAATCAATGACACGTGACGATAAATATGAAAGCTTTCATATCTGCATGGGACAGTAGCAGATCTAGTTATTAAGCTTTCATATGTATTTACATATGAAAGCTTATTGTTTCTGTTAAGATTATTATTCTTATTATTTTTTTTTTGTGTTTTATCCACTTTTCGGTTTTCCCGAATCTACTCATAGGATCTTTCTGAAACTTTTACCTACCCCCCCAAATATGGGTGGTGGCTGTTGGGTGAATATATTTTCAAAATGTTTTTCGCATCCGAAATCACCGAATTTGACGAACAAGTGCATTTGACCTACATTGATGTAACCTCATGACTTTTTGACCTATTTTAGTAATTCTTTTTTCTCTAGGCACCTTGTAATCTTGACTTCAAATCTGCAATTTCGGATTTTCGGATTTTCATTTCATTTTCTCATCCGTCTCATTACAGTAATACAAGTTTCAGTTATTTCCCTTTAGTTTTCAGATTATTGTTATGCCTGGGTGCAATGATTCATACTATATTTAGACTTGTAACTTCGCGAGTTTCTTCTTATCCTTGTATTTAGGATACTTGATACAATCAATGACACGTGACGATAAATATGAAAGCTTTCATATCTGCATGGGACAGTAGCAGATCTAGTTCTTATTATTTTTTTTTTTTTGTGTTTTATCCACAAATCGGATTTCTCAGAATCTACCCATAGTATCTTTCTGAAACTTTTACCTACACCCCCAAAAATGGGTGATGGCTGTTGGGTAAATATATTTTCAAAACGTTTTTCGCATCCGAAATCACCGAATTTTACGAACAAATGCATTTGACCTACTTTGCTGTAACTTTGTGACTATTTCACCTATTTTACTAATTCTTTTTTCTTTGAATACCTTGACTCCTTTACCTCAAATCTGCAATTTCGGATTTTTTGAATTTCGAAAATTCGTCGCTGTGATTTCGAACCGGAAGTTAAATCAAAAAGACAACTTCTTTAATAGTTGTACGATTTTCATGAAAGTAGATATCACTTAGGCGACTTTAAAAATGACATTAAAATTTTTCAAAATTATCTCCCCTTGGTGATATTAAGGATCAAAATTTTCCCGAAAATCGACGAAATATAGGTCAAATTGCCTCGAAAAAAATTGTTTTTACTAGCTACGACACGACTGTTCCGTACACAAAAAAGGGAGTTTGTAGCCCAAACCGGAAGTGCAACCATCTTGAAACGTCAAAATCGATATTACTTTGTTGATATTTTACTTATAGACAAGGCAATTATATTTTCCGAATCCTTTTAGAAAAGCCAAAAAACTGTCGCGAATAGAATTTTGATTTTTGGAAAATGATGGACGATTTCGAACCGGAAGTTAAAATCAAAATGACAACTTCATTAATAATTGAACGATTTTTATGAAATTGAGTATGTCAGTAGATTTTGCTCATTTGACTTTAAAAATGTCATTAGAAATTTTTTAAATTATCTCCCCTTGGAGAAATTAAGGATCAAAATTTTCAAAAAATCGAAGAAATATTGGTCAGATTGCCTTGAATTTTTTATTTTTTACTAGCTACGGCACCACTGATTCGTACACAAAAAATGGAAATTGTAGCACAAACCGGAAGTGCCACCATCTTGAAATGTGAAAATCGATATTCCTTTGGTGATATTTTACTTACAGACAAGGCAATTATATTTTCCGAATCCTTTTAGAAAAGCCTAAAAACTGTCGGGATTAGAATTTTCATTTTTGGCAAATGATGGACGCCATTTTGAATTGAAAATGAACAATAGTGAAAAATCCACATTCATGGGCTTGAAAACATACACAATTGGTCGTGGCTTAGAGAATTTGTTTCTTATGTACATAATTAATACATTTAAGGATAACCTGGCTCATGGTCGAATGATTGGTTTTTCGTGCCGACAAGGTTGTTTTCGAGTTAGCTTGTTTTGACTTTGCGCTTGCGTTACGCTGGAACCAAAGGTACAATGAGTACCAAATTCCGGCGAGGAACCTTTCACGTTAGTACCTAGGTACCCTGAAATTTTCAAGGCGATATCTGCATTTGTTCAAATCGTTTGTTCGTGGCACCTACCGTGCGTCATGGCTTTGCGCATGCGCTACGCTAGAACCTAAGGTACCACGAGTACCAAATTCTGGCGAGGAATTTTTCACGTTGGTACCTAGGTACCCTGAAATTTTCAAGGTGATACCTGCATTTGTTCAAGTCGTTTGTTCTTGGCACTAAATTTGATTGGGTATAGGCCCCCAACCGTGATCCAATCAGATTCCTTCGTTAAATTGGTTACTAAAAATAGAATACTTTCAATTCATTCTATTTATCCTTCGTTAAAAATATCGTCATGATTATTATTATTATTATTATTATTTAAACATTTATATAGCGCTAATTCCACCAACGGTGTTCAGAAGCGCTTTACAATCATATACCAGTAAAACAGAAAATATATAAAACAACTAAAAGACTACAAAAAGATGCAATATAATAAAATAATATATATCTAATTAAAAGCCTTTTTAAATAAGTAGGTTTTAAGAGCACATTTAAAAGATTGTACTGAAGGGCTAGAACGAATATCAGTATCAGAACCAGATGGTTTTAAATCATTCCACAGGTTTGGGGCTAGAAATGAAAACGATCTTTCACCATATGTAACCATTCTGGCAGATCTTGGTTTGAGACGATAAATGTCATTTGAACTACGGAGACTGCGAGCATTTGTTTGTTTTTCAATTAGATGACATAAATAAGATGGGGCTAAGCCATGAAAACATTTATAAGCAGTTAAAAGGATCTTAAATTGAATACGATATGGAATGGGAAGCCAGTGAAGTTGTTTAAGTATGGGAGTAATATGATCATGTCTCTTCGTAAGGGTAATAAGTCGTGCAGCGGTGTTTTGAGCTTTTTGCAATTTGTATATTAATTTATTGGGTAAGCCGGATAAAAGTGAGTTAAAAGTATCAAGTCTTGAAGTAATAAAAGCATGAACAAGCGTTTTAGTTGAATCCGGGGTAAGAAATTTACGAATTTTGCCAATATTACGGATATGAAAGTAGCAGGATTTACAAATATTGTTCACGTGATTAGACATGGTCATTTTACTATCAAAATAAGCTCCAATATTGCGAACAGAGTTACTAGGAGTAATTTCATTTCCATCAATCTTAATCGAATTGGAATCAGTTATGGTGTTGAGGTTATGATTAGATCCAAGCAAAATAAATTCAGTTTTATCACCATTTAAGCATAGAAAATTTACAGACATCCATAATTTAATTTCATTGATACACTGCTCAATATTAGATTTGCTCAAAGCATGCTCATTCGCTTTTAAAGGATTAAAACTTAAATACAGCTGGGTATCATCAGCATAAATATGATAGTCAAGACCATGTCTTTTAATAATTTTACCAACTGGAGCAGTATAAAGAGTAAATAAAATGGGTCCAAGGACCGATCATTGTGGTACTCCATATAAATTCTTGTGATAGTCTGACGTCACATTACCGATAACAACCCTCTGCTTTCTATCAGTAAGATAACTTTCAAGTAGCTGAAGTGCAGAGCCTTTGACACCAAAGTCTGTCTGAAGTCTTTGTAGCAGGACAGTAGAATCTATGGTGTCAAAGGCTGCGGACAAATCTAAAAGTACTAAAAGAACACAGTTTCTATTGTCTATTGACCTTAATATATCATCTTGCACTTTAATAAGCGCCGTCTCAACACTGTGAAACTTACGATATGCACTCTGTAGACTATCATGAAGGTTGTGTGTGTCAATATGTTCAATCAGTTGTTTGGCTATACATTTTTCAAAAATTTTGGAGATAAAACTTAAGTTTGATACAGGACGGTAATTTTTTAGCACATTTCTATCTAAAGTTGATTTTTTAATAACTGGAACGACATTAGCAACTTTAAAACAATCGGGTACTTTTCGTTCTTGGATACAAGAATTTATGATATCAGTAATCACAGGTAAGAATAAATTAAGGTTTTCTTTTAGTAAAGATGTGGGAAGGGGGTCAAGAGGGCAGGTCTTAGGACCTGACGATTTAATAATATCTGACACAACAGATTCGCTAACTAAATCGAAATTGTCAATGCACACTTCCGTTGGCGTCTCATATTTGGGTACAGAATCACAGGAATTGTTACATTTATCAAGTTCTGTTCGTATACGTGTTATTTTATCGGAGAAGAAGTTTGCAAACTCTTCTGCTAGCAGACATTTATCAGTGCAATCAGGTAAGACAACAGTCGAGGAGGAATGATCAATCAGTTTATCAACAACACAGAATAGTTCTTTCTGTTTGTTGGCACTATTTTGAATTTTTTCATTGTAGAAGGAAACTTTTGATTGTTCAATGATATATTTGACTTTGTTTTTCTCTTCTCTATAAAGATCTTTATGAATATGAAGGGAGGTCTCACGCCACTTTTTCTCAGATTATCAAGTCTCGCACTTCTAGCTAAAATGTCTATGTGACAATCGAGATGCAAAGGTCAAGGTTCGATTCGTCGATGTTTAACATTTTCACTGGCGTTTTTAGTTAGCGGAAAAAACCATTCAACGGCTGTAAACTTGTCTAGTTATTTTTCTGTGGCGGCTGCCATATTTGTTTACTACAGTCACGTGCTACACCGTGAGTGTGTTATGTGTCACGACCTCTGATTGGACAATGCTTTGAATGCTAATTAGTCACGTGTAAACACAACCAGTGTAAAAGTTTAGGAATGCAAAAGTTTAGGAATAGCCAAGTGTTAAAGCAACGGTTAAATGTTGTAAAACTTGCGTCCGTTGCTTCAGGAACATGCTTCCATGTTCGATAGGTACGAGTACTTCGATCCATTGCTCAGATATAAAAAGGTATAAAAATTGATAAAATTCGACTATTTTAATCAAAACAACTTTGATGGGTGGGTGGGTTTTGAATTTATTTTCAACGTTTTTTGAATCTCACACTCTTCTATTTTTAATATGTGAGGTACAATCGGTGCAAATTTGAAGGTAATCAGACCTTCGGAACGATGCCCGGGCGGTGCGAATGAAACCCGTAACGAAAATTTGTTCATTCGTCCACGCTTTTTATATTGTGTTATGGCCGCCACCTTAGATCTGCCGTCATTTACCTTACAACTCCAAAATATACCCCAAATTCTCAAATCGACCATAATTTCTTTTAATTTCGCGCATGCCCCACGATGTAACCAATGTTTTCAGATCATTTTGTTTTTGCCCGGGTGCAATGTTTCTAAATGTATTTAAACCTGTAACTTTTTGACCAATTTTAATTCTTTGTTCTTGTTACCTTCTTTAAAATACTTGACATATTTCATTACACGTGACGATGAATATGAAAGCTTTTATATCTGCATGGGACAGTAGCAGATCTAGTTATTATTATTTTTTTTTTTGTGTTTTATCCACAAATAGGATTTCTCAGAATCTACTCATAGGATCTTTCTGAAACTTTTACCTACCACCCCAAAAATGGGTGGTGGCTGTTGGGTAAATACATTTTCAAAACGTTTTTCGCATTCGAAATCACCGAATTTTACGAACAAATGCATTTGACCTACTTTGCTGTAACTTTGTGACTATTTCACCTATGTTACTAATTCTTTTTTCTTTGAATACCTTTACTTTACTTCAAATCTGCAATTTCGGATTTTCGAATTTCGAAAATTCGTCGCTGTGATTTCGAACCGGAAGTTTACACCAACCCGACAACTTCTTTAGTAGTTGTACGATTTTCATGAAATTTAAAATGTAAGTAGACCCTAATAATGCGACTTGAAAAATGACTTTAGAAATTTTCTAACTTATCTCCCCTTGGTGAAATTAAGGATCAAAGTTTTCAAAAAAATCGTCGAAATATAGGTCAGAATGACCTAGTTTTTTTTCTATACTAGACGAGGAATCACTGATTCGTACACAAAATATAGGTTTGTCGAACGAACCGGAAGTGCCACCATCTTTAAACGTGAAAAATCAATAAGGCTTTTTTGCTATTTTACTTACAGACTCGGGAGTTATATTTTCTGAATCCTTGTAGGAAGGCCTAAAAAATGTCGCAATAGAATTCTGATTTAGGTCAACCGGGAGTCACCATTTTGAATTGAAAATGAAAAATAGAAGCAATTTGAAGGGCCGAGACTTTGGAGCACAATAACTCTCATTCTAATTAAGCTAGAATGTTCAAACTTGTTGTAGACGTTCACTAGGTCAATGTTATGATTGAGTTCAAAGATGAGCATTTTCTGCTTAGGGTAAGCAGAGATAAGCATGCTGATTTGTTGATTCTTTAGGGCACGATAACTTCGGTTATAATGAAGGGAGGGCGGTGAAACTTTTGTTAATAGAGAGTCTAATAGCTAGCCTGTTGTGTGAAATCATAGTATCATTTTTTTTTAAATATCAGGGATAGCCGAAAAAAAGAGATTGAAAATCCAAAAAGTCGTATTTTTACAATTTGGAGCATGTTTAGAGGTCTTTCTCGTAAAGTCAACATACTATTTTTTGGGAACTTCTTCTACAAAGAGTCTTATTGGTAGTCTTTTATATGAAACCATCGATCAACAGTCCAACATATCAGGAGTAGAAGAACAAAAGGATCGAACATTGAAAACGGCACCCTTTCATTGTTAAGCGAAACATGCAGTGTGGGTGACTACAATCTACGCATTTAGTCATCGTATAGAGTTTATTCAACAGTATCGAATTCCAACTGCTTAGGGATATTTTACGTGCACTCCAATGTGTACACGGGACCTTGGTTTTTCGTCCCATCCGAAGGACTAGACAGCTGTGCTTGTCAGGCCCTGCGTTCTGCCTCACTGACAAGGGGAACCACGCCGGGAAATCGAGATGAACTTTTTCCGTGCAGAACTTTTAATTCAGGCCAAACGTTTATTGCATACGATTAAGCTGGTCAGTTGGAGCTTTTTTTCAAAAGTTTTGTAATAATCGGTTGATAATTATTAAAGTACCGTGCACATTAAACTATTAAAACAGAAAATTTCGCCCGGTTGAAATGTTTCTTGCTATAAGTCAGCAATTTTCCGAATTCAGGGAGGCTGGATGGCTGAATGGTTAGAATGTGCTCGCTGTATCGTAACGTTTGTCATTGAGTCAACGGGCGTCGTTTCGATCTCCAGGTTGCACGTGACATGGTGTATGATGTCCAATCTCGTGGGTTTTCTCCGTGTTCTTCGGTTTCCTCCCAACGGCTAAAGACCAGTAAGCGCAAGGGGAGTTTTTAAATAAAATTAAAAAACATATGTTAGTCCCGAAATGACCTAGTTTGTGTCGAATGGACATTAGGCCGCATTTCTCTCTTTCTCTTTTATTTTTAAAGTTTTGTAATAATCGGTTGGTAATCAAAGGTACTGTAAAAGTGATAAAACAGAAAATTTCGTCCGGTTGTAATGTTTCTCAATTTAAAGTCAGCAATTTGCCGATTTTAAGGGGCAAACGTTTATTGCGAAGGATTAAGCTGGTCAGGGGGAGCTTATTTTTAAAAGTTTTGTAATATTCGGTTGATAACTAAAGGTACCGTGCAAATTAAACTGTTAAAATAGAAAATTTGGCCCGGTTGAAATATTTCTCGCTGTAGGTCAGCAATTTGCCGATTTTAGGGAGGTTGCGTGGCTGAATGGTTAGCACGTGCGCTCTGTATCATAACGTCTGTCACTGAGTCAACTGGCGTTGTTTCGATTTCTTGGTTGTACGTGACAAGGAGTATGGTCGCATGTCCAGCCTCGTAGGTCGTAACGCCGCTGCCCGGGTAAAATTTCCCTCATTGCACACTTTATGGCGTATGCCCGTCTTCAATAGCCCATTTTAGGAGCAGCACAGTAGGACGTTAAACCCCATTCAATTTCATTTCATTTTCTCTATGTTGCTTATTTATTATAGTGGATAAATATTTTTCTGGTTCTAGCAATTATTTAATTTCTGCATAGAAATCTTGCTTTGGCCAGTTTTTTTTTTATTGCAGAGTGCCATTCTTGTATATTGCAGTCTATGACCCTTTGTTTAAAACATGCTTAAGAAGTCGTCACGATTTCCTTCTTACAACCAAACATATTGGAAATATTAGTCTGGCATTATTAAATCCTAATTTTATTGGTCTTATTTAAAATTAAACTTTCATTTAACTATGCACAACTCTTAACGTGTCTCTTTAAATCTATTAAATACTCTAAAACAGTAGCTCAACCTTTTGACCTAAACTCATTAATTTACCATTTTGTTGTGAGCGACTTCTTATTCTTCCTATATGACATATTGCACGTGTCTGATTTCAAAGGGGGGTTGGGTGGCTGAATGGTTAGCACGCGCGCCTGTCATTGAGTTAACTAGCGTGTTTTCGATTGCTCGGTTGTACGTGACAAGGAGTAAGGTCGCCTGTCCAACCTGCCATTTTTTTTTTTTTTTCAACGCCATTTTCATTTCATTTTCTCATCCGTCTCATTACAGTAATACAAGTTTCAGTTATTTCCCTTTAGTTTTCAGATTATTGTTATGCCTGGGTGCAATGATTCATACTATATTTAGACTTGTAACTTCGCGAGTTTCTTCTTATCCTTGTATTTAGGATACTTGATACAATCAATGACACGTGACGATAAATATGAAAGCTTTCATATCTGCATGGGACAGTAGCAGATCTAGTTCTTATTATTTTTTTTTGTGTTTTATCCACAAATCGGATTTCTCAGAATCTACTCATAGGATCTTTCTGAAACTTTTACCTATCCCCCAAAAAATGGGTGGTGGCTGTTGGGTAAATATATTTTCAAAACGTTTTTCGCATCCGAAATCACCGAATTTTACGAACAAATGCATTTGACCTACTTTGCTGTAACTTTGTGACTATTTCACCTATTTTACTAATTCTTTTTTTTTTGAATACCTTGACTCCTTTACTTCAAATCTGCAATTTCGGATTTTCGAATTTCGAAAATTCGTCGCTGTGATTACAAGCCGGAAGTAAAAATCAAAATAACAACTTCTTTAATAGTTGCACGATTTTCATGGAATTTGGTATGTAAGTAGATCTCGCTCATGCGACTTTAAAAATGTTGTTAGAAATTTTCTAAATTATCCCACCTTGGTGATAATAAGGAACAAATTTTTCCAAAAAATTGACGAAATATAGGTCAGATTGCCTTGAATTTTTTTTTGTACTAGCTACGACACTACTAATTTGTACACAAAAAATGAAGTTTGTAACCCAAACCGGAAGTGCTTCCACCTTGAAATGTGAAAAATAAATAAGGCTTTTTGGGTATTTTACTTACAGACATGGCAATTATATTTACTGAATCCTTGTTGGAAGGCCAAAAAACGCTAGCGAAAACATTTTTGATTTCTTGCAAATGCATGTACGCCATTTTGAATTGAAAATGACATATAGTAAAAAATCCTCATTATTAGGCTTGAAAACATACATAATTGGTCGTGGCTTAGAGAGTGTGTCTCCTATTAACGAAATTAATACATTTCAGGATAGCCTGGCTCATGGTAGAGTGTTTGGTATTCTAATATTTCAAAAATTCGAATTCCTCCTTTGACGTTTTCTGTGCCGACAAAGTTGTTTTTGAGGTTAGCGGTTTTGACTTCGCGCATGCGCTACGCTAGAGCCAAAGTCATGATGATTACCAACCCCCCCCCCTTGTCACGTTGGTACCTAAAAGTCCTGAAAAGTTCAGATCGATACCTGCATTCCTTCAAGTCGTTTACATGTGAGGTGGCGGATTTTTTTCTCGTTTTTTTTCTAAGTAAATTCCCGCACTCCGTAAGGGGAAAAAAGTGTTTTTTGCCCTAGCAGCGCTAAAAATTCTTCGATTAACCTGTTTTTTTGGCACGATGTGCCCATTTACTAGCCGGAATTTTGAGTACTTGTCCCATCTGATTCCGATGAAAAAAAAACAAAAGTTATGGTCAAAAAAACGATTTTACGGCTTTTTTCGCCGATTTTGAGATTATAAAAGTTTTTTAGAATTTTGAAATTGCAAACGACAAGATAAAGTCATTTTGTTAGTCTCATGTAATGGGTATGAGTCTTCTGCACCGATGCGGATTGGGTTTGATTTTTTCAAAATGGCGGACTATATTTTTGAGACTGTCAAAGTTTTGATGTTCTGAGACTGCCGAGGCATCATAAGGGGGTATTTTTTAAAAAAAATTATACTGGTCGGATGCGCCGCGATGAGGTTAGTAACATAATAAAAGGAGAACATGATTGAATTAAAAATTCGAAAAAATATGGCCATGTTTTACAATAAAAAAAAGTTGCTGGGTCGGCTTGGGTTCGATTTTTTTAGGCCATGTTCCCGTATTAGAAATCACTTAAATTTTTCATATGTGCTAGCTAACATCCCAAGGCACAATCTCTGAAAATTTCAAGAAATTCCGACAACCGTAACGCCTGCTAAAACATGCTCGCACAATTAGGCCTATTTTTTGCCTATTTTTCGAATGTTTTCAGACTAACAAGTCACTTTTTCGTGCGCTACGTTTGAGGCCCCATAACTCGGCCGCTATGGGTTTGAATCCATATGTTTTGATCGGGATCCATAGCTTGGACACTTCCCTCCGTCGTATAAAAAGTTTGGACCCCTGACCCTAACCACGGTCACGTGACAGGGTGTCAAACATGGCTTCCCAAAACGAAGGGCCATGTTTGCTGCCTTATAGCTCGGTCCCTATGGGTTCGAATCAAAATGTGTTGGCTGGGAATAATAGCCTTGACAATTCTCTCCATTGTATCAAAAGTTGGTAGATCTCACCCGAATGCCATGCACGCGCTACGATATTTAAGAGTGCCCGGGCGGGTCTCGAGGCTTGGTATTCAAAGGTTAAATCTCTGAAATTTCTAGCGGTTGCCTGTGCCGCGATGATATTTATCACATATTAAAAGTAGATAATATTTAGATATCAAGAACGAAAATAAATCGATAAAATACGACAATTTTTCAAGCAAAAAAAGTTTGATGGGTGGGGGTGGGTTTATAATTTATTTTCATTGTTCCCGGAATCTCACTCACTTCCATTTTTTATATGCGATAGCTAGAATCTCAAAGTACAATCTTTGTAAATTTGAAGGCAAACGGACCACTGGAACGTTGCCTGGGCAGTGCAAATCTATCCCGGTCGCGAAAATCAGCATTCGGGAAACCTCGATGGATGATACTATGACCGGACGTTTTATGACCTTGACACATACATGATATACATAGTATTAAAATCCTTATGAAATATTTAAATCATTTACTGCTATAATATGATATATCACTTATTCCCCAGTTAAATAAAAATAGGTCACCGGGTGCTGTACAACTTCAAGAACCCTGCGACCATTTTACACTTTCTATTGCCAGAAAATATTTGTTTTACTAGTCTAATTCAAGTTTAAAAATAAACAATATTTTTTCTGAAAATCAATGTCGAGATTTAGTGTATTATATATGATACAATGGGCCATAGCCTAGAGGTCGGGTGTTCGATCCCTGCATTGGCCGAGAAAGTTCATCTCGATTTAACCGTACTCCACAAGGGGAAAAAAGGGCTTTTTTGCCCTAGAAGCGCCACAAATTCTTCGATTAACCTGGTTTTTTGGCACGATGTGCCCATTTACTAGCCCGAATTTTGAGTACTGGTCTAATCTGATTCCGATGAAAAAATAAAAGTTATGGCCCAAAAAACGCTTTTACGGCTTTTTTTCGCCGATTTTGAGTCTAAGAACGTTTTTTAGAATTTTGAAATTGCAAACGACAAGATAAAGTCATTTTGTTATTCTCATGTGATGGGTATGAGTTTTCTGCACCTATGCGTATTGGGTTTGATATTTTTCAAAATGGCGGACTATATTTTTGAGACTGTCAAAGTTTTGATGTTCTGAGACTGTCGAGGCATCATTGGGGGGTATTTTTTTAAAAATTTATACTGGTCGGATGCGATGAGGTTAGTAACATATCAAAAGGAGAACATGATCGAATAAAAATTCGAAAAAATATGGCCATTTTTCACGAAAAACAAAAGTTGCTGGGTCGGCTTGGGTTCGAATTTTTTAGGCCATGTGCCCGTATTAGAAATCACTTGAATTTTTTATTTGTGCTAGCTAACATTCTAAGGCACAATCTATGAAAAATTTCAAGAAATTCCGACAACACTAACTCTGCTAAAACATGCTCGCGCAAATAGGCCTATTTTTTGCCTATTTTCCGATTTTTTGTAGACTAACAAGTCACTTTTTGTGCGCTACGTTTGATGCCCTATATCTCGGCCGCTATGGGTTCTAATGGAGATGTTTTGGTCGGGATCGATAGCTTGGACACTTCCCTCCATAGTACGGTCACGTGCAGGGTGTCAAACATGGTTTCTCAAAACGAAGGGCCATGTTTGCTGCCTTATAGCTCGGCTCCTATGGGTTCGAATCAAAATGTGTTGGCTGGGAATAATAGCCTTGACAATTCTCTCCATTGTATAAAAGTTTGCAGCTCTCACCCGAATGCCATGCACGCCGCACGATATTTAAAACTAAGGCATTTTTCGACATTCGCGCATGCGCACAGCTGGAACCAATAGCACCAGCGGTACCAAACTCTTGTCCCAACCAGCTCTCGCTGGTGCCTAGGTGTCCTTTAACTTTCAGCTTGATAACTGCATTCCTTCTAGTCGTTTACATCCGATGTACCCGCACCCCCATCTGTAAACGTCCCGATGGGTGCCCGGGCGGGTCTCGAGGCTTGGTATTCAAAAGGTATATCAACCCCGCCGAGTCGCTGCGTCACGTCAAAATGCCCGCCCGGGGACCGGAAGTGGGCGAAACGGGCCCATGAAGTGAAGTTTGACCCTACCTTGACCTTCGAGGGCCTCGTAGCATGGAAAGGGTCATGAGCCTAGATGGAGTCATCAATGTCCTTTCATGAGAGTGCTTGACCTTTGACCTGACCTTTGACCTTTGGGTCGAAAAATTCCCAACTTGGTAACTTCGCGAGTTTTCGACCAATTTTAATATTTTTTTTCTTGTTACTTTCTTTAAGATACTTGGTATATGAAAGCTTATTGTTTCTGTTAAGATTATTATTAAGCTTATATATATTCATATATGAAAGCTTATTGTTTCTGTTAAGATTATTATTCTTCCTATTCTTTTTTTTGGTGTTTTATTCACAAATCGGATTTCTCAGAATCTACTCATAGGATCTTTCTGAAACTTTTACCTACCCCTCCAAAATGGGTGGTGGCTGTTGGGTAAATATATTTTCAAAACGTTTTTCGCATTTGAAATCACCGAATTTTACGAACAAATGCATTTGACCTACTTTACTGTAATTTTGGGACTATTTCACCTATTTTACTAATTCTTTTTTCTTTGAATACCATGACTCCTTTACTTCAAATCGGCAATTTCGGATTTTCGAATTTCGAAAATTCGTCGCTGTGATTTCGAACCGGAAGTTTACATCAACTCGACAACTCCTTTAGTAGTTGTACGATTTTCATGAAATTTAATATGTAAGTAGACCTTAATGATGCGACTTGAAAAATGACTTTCGAAATTTTCTAACTTATCTCCCCTTGGTGAAATTAAGGATCAAAGTTTTCAAAAAAATCGTCGAAATATAGGTCAGAATGACCTAGGTTTTTTTTCTATACTAGACAAGGAATAACTGATTCGTACACAAAATATGGAGTTTGTCGATCGAACCGGAAGTGCCACCATCTTTAAACGTGAAAAATCAATAAGGCTTTTTTGCTATTTTACTTACAGACTCGGGAGTTATATTTTCTGAATCCTTGTAGGAAGGCCTAAAAAATGTCGCAATAGAATTCTGATTTAGGTCAACCGGGAGTCACCATTTTGAATTGAAAATGAAAAATAGAAGCAATTTGAAGGGCCGAGACTTTGGAGCACAATAACTCTCATTCTAATTAAGCTAGAATGTTCAAACTTGTTGTAGACGTTCACTAGGTCAATGTTATGATTGAGTTCAAAGATGAGCATTTTCTGCTTAGGGAAAGCAGAGATAAGCATGCTAATTTGTTGATTCTTTAGGGCACGATAACTTCGGTTATAATGAAGGGAGGGCGGTGAAACTTTTGTTAATAGAGAGTCTAATAGCTAGCCTGTTGTGTGAAATCATTGTATCATTTTTTTTAAATATCAGGAATAGCCGAAAAAAAGAGATTGAAAATCCAAAAAGTCGTATTTTTACAATTTGGAGCATGTTTAGAGGTCTTTCTCGTAAAGTCAACATACTATTTTTGGGGAACTTCTTCTACAAAGAGTCTTATTTGTAGTCTTTTATATGAAACCATCGATCAACAGTCCAACATATCAGGAGTAGAAGAACAAAAGGATCGAACATTGAAAACGGCACCCTTTCATTGTTAAGCGAAACATGCAGTGTGGGTGACTACAATCTACGCATTTAGTCATCGTATAGAGTTTATTCAACAGTATCGAATTCCAACTGCTTAGGGATATTTTACGTGCAATGTGTACACGGGATCTTGGTTTTTCGTCCCATCCGAAGGACTAGACAGCTGTGCTTGTCAGGCCCTGCGTTCTGCCTCACTGACAAGGGGAACCACGCCGGGAAATCGAGGTGAACTTTTTCCGTGCAGAACTTTCAATTCAGGCCAAACGTTTATTGCATACGATTAAGCTGGTCAGTTGGAGCTTATTTTCAAAAGATTTGTAATAATCGGTTGGTAATTATTAAAGTACCGTGCACATTAAACTGTTAAAACAGAAAATTTCGCCCGGTTGAAATGTTTCTTGCTATAAGTCAGCAATTTTCCGAATTCAGGGAGGCTCGATGGCTGAATGGTTAGCATGTGCTCGCTGTATCGTAACGTTTTTCATTGAGTCAACGGGCGTCGTTTCGATCTCCAGGTTGCACGTGACATGGTGTATGATGTCCAATCTCGTGGGTTTTCTCCGTGTTCTTCGGTTTCCTCCCAACGGCTAAAGACCAGTAAGCGCAAGGGGAGTTTTTAAATAAAATTAAAAAACATATGTTAGTCCCGAAATGACCTAGTTTGTGTCGAATGGACATTAGGCCGCATTTCTCTCTTTCTCTTTTATTTTTAAAGTTTTGTAATAATCGGTTGGTAATCAAAGGTACTGTAAAAGTGATAAAACAGAAAATTTCGTCCGGTTGTAATGTTTCTCAAATTAAAGTCAGCAATTTGCCGATTTTAAGGGGCAAACGATTATTGCGAACGATTAAGCTGGTCAGGGGGGGGGGGCTTATTTTTAAAAGTTTTGTAATATTCGGTTGATAACTAAAGGTACCGTGCAAATTAAACTGTTAAAATAGAAAATTTGGCCCGGTTGAAATATTTCTCGCTGTAGGTCAGCAATTTGCCGATTTTAGGGAGGTTGCGTGGCTGAATGGTTAGCACGTGCGCTCTGTATCATAACGTCTGTCACTAAGTCAACTGGCGTTGTTTCGATTTCTTGGTTGTACGTGACAAGGAGTATGGTCGCATGTCCAACCTCGTAGGTCGTAACGCCGCTGCCCGGGTAAAATTTCCCTCATTGCACACTTTATGGCGTATGCCCGTCTTCAGTAGCCCATTTTAGGAGCAGCACAGTAGGACGTTAAACCCCATTCAATTTCATTTCATTTTCTCTATGTTGCTTATTTATTATAGTGGATAAATATTTTTCTGGTTCTAGCAATTATTTAATTTCTGCATAGAAATCTTGCTTTGGCCAGTTTTTTTTTATTGCAGAGTGCCATTCTTGTATATTGCAGTCTATGACCCTTTGTTTAAAACATGCTTAAAAAGTCGTCACGATTTCCTACTTATAACGAAACATATTGGAAATATTAGTCTGGCATTATTAAATCCTAACTTTATTGGTCTTATTTAAAATTAAACTTTCATTTAACTATGAACAACTCTTAACGTGTCTCTTTAAAACTATTAAATACTGTAAAACAGTAGCTCAACCTTTTGACCTAAACTCATTAATTTACCATTTTGTTGTGAGCGACTTCTTATTCTTCCTATGTGACATATTGCACGTGTCTGATTTCAAAGGGGGGTTGGGTGGCTGAATGGTTAGCACGCGCGCCTGTTATTGAGTTAACTAGCGTGATTTCGAATGCTCGGTTGTACGTGACAAGGAGTAAGGTCGCCTGTCCAACCTGCCATTTTCAATTTTTTCCCCGCCATTTTCATTTCATTTTCTTATCCGTCTCATTACAGTAATACAAGTTTCAGTTATTTCCCTTTAGTTTTCAGATTAGACTTGTAACTTCGCGAGTTTCTTCTTATCCTTTTATTTAGGATACTTGATACAATCAATGACACGTGACGATAAATATGAAAGCTTTCATATCTGCATGGGACAGTAGCAGATCTAGTTCTTCTTATTATTTTTTTCTTTTTTTGTGTTTTATCCACAAATCGGATTTCTCAGAATCTACTCATAGGATCTTTTTAAAACTTTTACCTACCCCCCCAAAAATGGGTGGTGGCTGTTGGATAAATATATTTTCAAAACGTTTTTCGCATTCGAAATCACCGAATTTTACGAACAAATGCATTTGACCTACTTTGCTGTAACTTTGTGACTATTTCACCTATTTTACTAATTCTTTTTTCTTTGAAAACATTGACTCCTTTACTTCAAATCTGCAATTTCGGATTTTCGAATTTCGAAAATTCGTCGCTGTGATTTCGAACCGGAAGTTTACACCAACTCGACAACTTCTTTAGTAGTTGTACGATTTTCATGAAATTTAATATGTAAGTACACCTTAATGATGCGACTCGAAAAATGACTTTAGAAATTTTCTAACTTATCTCCCCTTGGTGAAATTAAGGATCAAAGTTTTCAAAAAAATCTTCGAAATATAGGTCAGAATGACCTAGTTTTTTTTTCTATACTAGACAAGGAATTACTGATTCGTACACAAAATATGGAGTTTGTCAATCGAACCGGAAGTGCCACCATCCTAAAACGTGAAAAATCAATAAGGCTTTTTTGCTATTTTACTTACAGACTCGGGAGTTATATTTTCTGAATCCTTGTAGGCAGGCCTAAAAAATGTCGCAATAGAATTCTGATTTAGGTCAACCGGGAGTCACCATGTTGAATTGAAAATGAAAAATAGAAGCAATTTGAAGGGCCGAGACTTTGGAGCACAATAACTCTCATTCTAATTAAGCTAGAATGTTCAAACTTGTTGTAGACGTTCACTAGGTCAATGTTATGATTGAGTTCAAAGATGAGCATTTTCTGCTTAGGGTAAGCAGAGATAAGCATGCTGATTTGTTGATTCTTTAGGGCACGATAACTTCGGTTATAATGAAGGGAGGGCGGTGAAACTTTTGTTAATAGAGAGTCTAATAGCTAGCCTGTTGTGTGAAATCATTGTATCATTTTTTTTAAATATCAGGGATAGCCGAAAAAATCCAAAAAGTCGTATTTTTACAATTTGGAGCATGTTTAGAGGTCTTTCTCGTAAAGTCAACATACTATTTTTGAGAACTTCTTCTACAAAGAGTCTTATTGGTAGTCTTTTATATGAAACCATCGATCAACAGTCCAACATATCAGGAGTAGAAGAACAAAAGGATCGAACATTGAAAACGGCACCCTTTCATTGTTAAGCGAAACATGCAGTGTGGGTGACTACAATCTACGCATTTAGTCATCGTATAGAGTTTATTCAACAGTATCGAATTCCAACTGCTTAGGTATATTTTACGTGCACTCCAATGTGTACACGGGACCTTGGTTTTTCGTCCCATCCTAAGGACTAGACAGCTGTGCTTGTCAGGCCCTGCGTTCTGCCTCACTGACAAGGGGAACCACGCCGGGAAATCGAGATGAACTTTTTCCGTGCAGAACTTTCAATTCAGGCCAAACGTTTATTGCATACGATTAAGCTGGTCAGTTGGAGCTTATTTTCAAAAGTTTTGTAATAATCGGTTGGTAATTATTAAAGTACCGTGCACATTTAACTGTTAAAACAGAAAATTTCGCCCGGTTGAAATGTTTCTTGCTATAAGTCAGCAATTTTCCGAATTCAGGGAGGCTGGATGGCTGAATGGTTAGAATGTGCTCGCTGTATCGTAAAGTTTGTCATTGAGTCAACGGGCGTCGTTTCGATCTCCAGGTTGCACGTAACATGGTGTATGATGTCCAATCTCGTGGGTTTTCTCCGTGTTCTTCGGTTTCCTCCCAACGGCTAAAGACCAGTAAGCGCAAGGGGAGTTTTTAAATAAAATTAAAAAACATATGTTAGTCCCGAAATGACCTAGTTTGTGTCGAATGGACATTAGGCCGCATTTCTCTCTTTCTCTTTTTTTTTAAAGTTTTGTAATAATCGGTTGGTAATCAAAGGTACTGTAAAAGTGATAAAACAGAAAATTTCGTCCGGTTGTAATGTTTCTCAATTTAAAGTCAGCCATTTGCCGATTTTAAGGGGCAAACGTTTGTTGTGAACGATTAAGCTGGTCAGGGGGAGCTTATTTTTAAAAGTTTTGTAATATTCAGTTGATAACTAAAGGTACCGTGCAAATTAAACTGTTAAAATAGAAAATTTGGCCCGGTTGAAATATTTCTCGCTGTAGGTCAGCAATTTGCCGATTTTAGGGAGGTTGCGTGGATGAATGGTTAGCACGTGCGCTCTGTATCATAACATCTGTCACTGAGTCAACTGGCGTTGTTTCGATTTCTTGGTTGTACGTGACAAGGAGTATGGTCGCATGTCCAACCTCGTAGGTCGTAACGCCGCTGCCCGGGTAAAATTTCCCTCATTGCACACTTTATGGCGTATGCCCGTCTTCAGTAGCCCATTTTAGGAGCAGCACAGTAGGACGTTAAACCCCATTCAATTTCATTTCATTTTCTCTATGTTGCTTATTTATTATAGTGGATAAATATTTTTCTGGTTCTAGCAATTATTTAATTTCTGCATAGAAATCTTGCTTTGGCAAGTTTTTTTATATTGCAGAGTGCCATTCTTGTATATTGCAGTCTATGACCCTTTGTTTAAAACATGCTTAAGAAGTCGTCACGATTTCCTACTTATAACCAAACATATTGGAAATATTAGTCTGGCATTATTAGATCCTAATTTTATTGGTCTTATTTAAAATTAAACTTTCATTTAACTATGAACAACTCTTAACGTGTCTCTTTAAAACTATTAAATACTCTAAAACAGTAGCTCAACCTTTTGACCTAAGCTCATTAATTTACCATTTTGTTGTGAGCGACTTGTTATTCTTCCTATATGACATATTGCATGTGTCTGATTTTAAAGGGGGTGGTGGCTGAATGGTTAGCACGCGCGCCTGTCATTGAGTTAACTAGCGTGTTTTCGAATGCTCGGTTGTACGTGACAAGGAGTAAGGTCGCCTGTCCAACCTGCCATTTTTAATTTTTTTCCCCCGCAATTTTCATTTCATAAATTTCGCCCGGTTGAAATGTTTCTTGCTATAAGTCAGCAATTTTCCGAATTTAGGGAGGCTGGATGGCTGAATGGTTAGCATGTGCTCGCTGTATCGTATCGTTTGTCATTGAGTCAACGGGCGTCGTTTCGATCTCCAGGTTGCACGTGACATGGTGTATGATGTCCAATCTCGTGGGTTTTCTCCGGGTTCTTCGGTTTCCTCCCAACGGCTAAAGACCAGTAAGCGCAAGGGGAGTTTTTAAATAAAATTAGAAAACATATGTTAGTCCCGAAATTACCTAGTTTGTGTCGAATGGACATTAGGCCGCATTTCTCTCTTTCTCTTTTATTTTTAAAGTTTTGTAATAATCGGTTGGTAATCAAAGGTACTGTAAAAGTGATAAAACAGAAAATTTCGTCCGGTTGTAATGTTTCTCAATTTAAAGTCAGCAATTTGCCGATTTTAAGGGGCAAACGTTTATTGCGAACGATTAAGCTGGTCAGGGGGAGCTTATTTTTAAAAGTTTTGTAATATTCGGTTGATAACTAAAGGTACCGTGGAAATTAAACTGTTAAAATAGAAAATTTGGCCCGGTTGAAATATTTCTCGCTGTAGGTCAGCAATTTGCCGATTTTAGGGAGGTTGCGTGGCTGAATGGTTAGCACGTGCGCTCTGTATCATAACGTCTGTCACTGAGTCAACTGGCGTTGTTTCGATTTCTTGGTTGTACGTGACAAGGAGTATGGTCGCATGTCCAACCTCGTAGGTCGTAACGCCGCTGACCGGGTAAAATTTCCCTCATTGCACACTTTATGGCGTTTGCCCGTCTTCAGTAGCCCATTTTAGGAGCAGCACAGTAGGACGTTAAACCCCATTCAATTTCATTTCATTTTCTCTATGTTGCTTATTTATTATAGTGGATAAATATTTGTCTGGTTCTAGCAATTATTTAATTTCTGCATAGAAATCTTGCTTTGGCCAGTTTTTTTATATTGCAGAGTGCCATTCTTGTATATTGTAGTCTATGACCCTTTGTTTAAAACATGCTTAAGAAGTCGTCACGATTTCCTATTGGAAATATTAGTCTGGCATTATTAAATCCTAATTTTATTGGTCTTATTTAAAATTAAACTTTCATTTAACTATGAACAACTCTTAACGTGTCTCTTTAAAACTATTAAATACTCTAAAACAGTAGCTCAACCTTTTGACCTAAACTCATTAATTTACATATTGCACGTGTCTGATTTCAAAGGGGGGTTGGGTGGCTAAATGGTTAGCACGCGCGCCTGTCATTGAGTTAACTAGCGTGTTTTCGAATGCTCGGTTGTACGTGACAAGGAGTAAGGTCGCCTGTCCAACCTGCCATTTTTAATTTTTTTCCCCGCCATTTTCATTTCATTTTCTCATCCGTCTCATTCCAGTAATACAAGTTTCAGTTATTTCCCTTTAGTTTTCAGATTATTGTTATGCCTGGGTGCAATGATTCATACTATATTTAGACTTGTAACTTCGCGAGTTTCTTCTTATCCTTTTTTTTAGGATACTGGATACAATCAATGACACGTGACGATAAATATGAAAGCTTTCATATCTGCATGGGACAGTAGCAGATCTAGTTCTTATTATTATTTTTTTTGTGTTTTATCCACAAATCGGATTTCTCAGAATCTACTCATAGGATCTTTCTGAAACTTTTACCTACCCCCCCCCCCAAAAAAAAATGGGTGGTGGCTGTTGGGTAAATATATTTTCAAAACGTTTTTCGCATCCGAAATCACCGAATTTTACGAACAAATGCATTTGACCTACTTTGCTGTAACTTTGTGACTATTTCACCTATTTTACTAATTCTTTTTTCTTTGAATACCTTGACTCCTTTACTTCAAATCTGCAATTTCGGATTTTCGAATTTCGAAAATTCGTCGCTGTGATTTCGAGCCGGAAGTAAAATTTAAAATAACAACTTCTTTAATAGTTGCACGATTTTCATGGAATTTGGTATGTAAGTAGATCTCGCTCATGCGACTTTAAAAACTTGTTAGAAATTTTCTTAATTATCCCCCCTTGGTGATATTAAGGATCAAAGTTTTCAAAAAAATTGACGAAATATAGGTCAGATTGCCTTGATAATTTTTTTTGGTACTAGCTACTACACTACTGATTCGTACACATAAAATGGAGTTTGTAACCCAAACCGGAAGTGCTTCCATCTTGAAATGTGAAAAATAAATAAGGCTTTTTTGGTATTTTACTTACAGACATGGCAATTATATTTTCCGAATCCTTGTAGGAAGGCCAAAAAACGGTAGCGAAAACATTTTTGATTTCTTGCAAATCATGGACGCCATTTTGAATTGACAATGACATATAGTAAAAAATCCTCATTATTGGGCTTGAAAACATACACAATTGGTCGTGGCTTAGAGAGTGTGTCTCCTATTAACGAAATTAATACATTTAAGGATAGCCTGGCTCATGGTAGAGTGTTTGGTATTCTAATATTTCAAAAATTCGAATTTCTCCTTTGACGTTTTCTGTGCCGACAAGGTTGTTTTCAAGGTTAGCGGTTTTGACTTCGCGCATGCGCTACGCTAGAACCAAAGGTATGATGACTACCAAACTCCGGCCCCCGACTTGTCACATTGGTACCTACTAGTCCTAAAATGTTCCGATCGATACCTGCATTCCTTCAAGTCGTTTACATGTGAGGCGGCGGATTTTTTTTCCGTTTTTTTTCGAAGTAAATTCCAGCACTCCGTCGGGGGAAAGAAGTGTTTTTTGCCCTAGCAGCGCCAAAAATTCTTCGACTAACCTGTTTTTTTGGGCACGATGTGCCCATTTACTAGCCCGAATTTGAGTACTTGTCCCATCTGATTCCGATGAAAAAAAACAAAAGTTATGGTCAAAAAACCGATTTTAAGGCTTTTTTCGCCGATTTTGAGACTAAAAAGGTTTTTTAGAATCTTGAAATTGCAAACGACAAGATGAAGTCATCTTGTTAGTCTCAGGTGATGGGTATGAGTCTTCTGCACCGATGCGGATTGGGTTTGATTTTTTCAAAATGGCGGACTATATTTTTGAGACTGTCAAAGTTTTGATGTTCTGAGACTGTCGAGGCATCATTGGGGGGTATTTTTTTAAAAAATTTATACTGGTCGGATGCGCCGCGATGAGGTTAGTAACATATCAAAAGGAGAACATGATCGAATAAAAATTCGAAAAAATATGGCCATGTTTTACAATAAAAAAAAGTTGCTGGGTCGGCTTGGGTTCGTTTTTTTTAGGCCATGTTCCCGTATTAGAAATCACTTGAATTTTTTATATGTGCTAGCTAACATCCTAAGACACAATCTCTGAAAATTTCAAGAAATCCCGACAACCGTAACGCCTGCTAAAACACGCTCGCGCAATTAGGCCTATTTTTTGCCTATTTTTCGAGTGTTTTTAGACTAACAAGTCACTTTTTCGTGCGCTACGTTTGAGGCCCCATATCTCGGCTGCTATGGCTTTGAATCCATATGTTTTGATCGGGATCGATAGCTTGGACACTTCCCTCCGTCGTATAAAAAGTTTGGACCCCTGACCCTAACCACGGTCACGTGACAGGGTGTCAAACATGGCTTTCCAAAACGAAGGGCCATGTTTGCTGCCTTTTAGCTCGGCCCCTATGGGTTCGAATCAATAATGTGTTGGCTGGGAATAATAGCCTTGAAAATTCTCTCCATTGTATAAAAAGTTGGTAGATCTCACCCTAATGCCATGCACGCGCTACGATATTTAAGAGTGCCCGGGTGGGTCTCGAGGCTTGGTATTCAAAGGTTAAATCTCTGGAATTTCTAGCGGTTGCCTGTGCCGCGATGATATTTATCACATATTAAAAGGAGAAAATATTCAGATATCAAGAACGAAAATAAATCGATAAAATACGGCAATTTTTCAAGCAAAAAAAGTTTGATGGGTGGGGGTGGGTTATAATTTATTTTCATTGTTCCCGGAATCTCACTCATTTCCATTTTTTATATGCGATAGCAAGAATCTCAAAGTACAATCTTTGCAAATTTGAAGGCAAACGGACCACTGGAACGTTGCCTGGGCAGTGCAAATCTATCCCGGTCGCAAAAATCTGCATTCGGGAAACCTCGATGGATGATACTATGACCGGACGTATTATGACCTTGACACATACATGATATACATAGTATTTAAATCCTTATGACATATTTAAATCATTTACTGCTATAATATGAAATATCACTTATTCCCCAGTTAAATAAAAATAGGTCACCGGGTGCTGTAAAACTTCAAGAACCCTGCGACCATTTTACACTTTCTATTGCCAGAAAATATTTGTTTTACTAGTCTAATTCAAGTTTAAAAATAAACAATATTTTTTCTGAAAATCAATGTCGAGTTATAGTGTATTATATATGATACAATGGGCCATAGCCTAGAGATCGGGTGTTCGATCCCTGCATTGGCCGAGAAAGTTCATCTCGATTTTACCGTACTCCAGAAGGGGGAAAAAAGGGCTTTTTTGCCCTAGCAGCGCCACTAACTCTTCGATTAACCTGTTTTTTGGCACGATGTGCCCATTTACTAGCCCGAATTTTGAGTACTGGTTACATCTGATTTCGATGAAAAAACATAAGTTATGGCCAAAAAAACGATTTACGGCTTTTTTCGCCGATTTTGAGACTAAAATTTTTTGTAGAATTTTGAAATTGCAAACGACAAGATAAAGTCATTTTGTTAGTCTCGTGTGATGGGTATGAGTCTTCTGCACCGATGCGTATTGGGTTTGATTTTTTTCAAAATGGCGGACTATATTTTGGAGACTGTCAAAGTTTTGATGTTCTGAGACTGTCGAGGCATCATTGGGGGATATTTTTTTTAAAATTTATACTGGTCGGAGATGAGGTTAGTAACATATCAAAAGGAGAACATGATCGAATAAAAATTCGAAAAAATATGGCCATGTTTTACAATAAAAAAAAGTTGCTGGGTCGGCTTGGGTTCGAATTTTTTAGGCCATGTTCCCGTATTAGAAGTCACTTTAATTTTTTATATGTGTTAGCTAACATCCCAAGGCACAATCTCTGAAAATTTCAAGAAATTCCGGCAACCATAACGCCTGCTCAAACACGCTCGCGCAGTTAGGCCTATTTTTTGCCTATTTTTCGAATGTTTTTAGACTAACAAGTCACTTTTTCGTGCGCTACGTTTGAGGCCCAATATCTCGGCCGCTATGGGTTTGAATCCATATGTTTTGATCGGGATCCATAGCTTGGACACTTCCCTCCGTCGTATAAAAAGTTTGAACCCTTGACCCTAACCACGGTCACGTGACAGGATGTCAAACATGGCTTCCCAAAACGAAGGGCCATGTTTGCTGCCTTATAGCTCGGCCCCTATGGGTTCGAATCAAAATGTGTTGGCTGGGAATAATAGCCTTGACAATTCTCTCCATTGTATAAAAAGTTGGCAGCTCTCACCCGAATGCCATGCACGCGGCACGATATTTAAAACTCAGGCGTTTTTCGACATTCGCGCATGCGCACAGCTGGAACCAACAGCACCAGCGGTACCAAACGCTGGTCCCACCCTGCTCTCGCTGGTGCCTAGGTGTCCTTTAACTTTCAGCCTGATAACTGCATTCCTTCTAGTCGTTTACATCTGAGACTCACTGGACCAGCATTTTTCACCGATGTACCCCCACCTGTAAACGTCCCGAAGGGCGCCCGGGCGGGTCTCGAGACTTGGTATTCAAAAGGTATATCCACCCCGCCGACTCGCTGCGTCACATCAAAATGCCCGCTCGGGGAACGGAAGTGGGCGAAACGGGCCCATGAAGTGAAGTTTGACCCTACCTTGACCTTCGAGGGCCTCGTAGCATTAAAAGGGTCATGAGCCTAGATGGAGTCATCAATGTCCTTTCATGAGAGAGTTTGACCTTTGACCTGACCTTGGGGTTGAAAAATTCCCAAAACTTAGGTACCGTCCCGAAAATCTGCATCAAAGTCAAGGTCAAGGCCACGACCAACAAACCCGTCGACGGGACCGTCCCTGAGGTCAAGGTCATGACCTTGGCTGACCTCTACTTGCCTGAGAGATCAATCCCGTGTTTTGTGCATTTACCGTTTTTTGTGCATTTCACGGCATCGCGTCGCGGCGGCTCATTTTTTTACCCATGCCACCTGAAAGTTTAATACAACCTGCGCAGCACCCTAGCGCAGGTTGTATCAATTTTTCAGACGATTTGAATACAAATTGAGCCCATGATAGAAGTTCCGCTTTTTTGCTGTGCATTACTCCTATTTTGATTCGACTAAATTTTGTTTTGTATTTTCCCCACCTTGTTTATAAGGTAAGTGTAATTATTTTAGATACCTGATGACATATGACCCTTGACATGTGACCGGAAATGACTGTTCATATGAAAGCTTTCATATCTGCATTGGACAGTAGCAGATCTAGTTCTTATTAAAAAAAAATTTTGGTGTATTATCCACAAATCGGATTTCTCAGAATCCACTCATAGGATCTTTTTACCTACCCCCCTAAAAATGGGTGGTGGCTGTTGGGTAAATATATTTTCAAAACGTTTTTCGCATTCGAAATCACCGAATTTTACGAACAAATGCATTTGACCTACTTTGCTGTAACTTTGTGACTATTTCACCTATTTTACTAATTCTTTTTTCTTTGAATACCTTGACTCCTTTACTTCAAATCTGCAATTTCGGATTTTCGAATTTCGAAAATTCGTCGCTGTGATTTCGAGCCGGAAGTAAAAATCAAAATAACAACTTCTTTAATAGTTGCACGATTCTCGTGGAATTTGGTATGTAAGTAGATCTCGCACATGCGACTTTAAAAATGTTGTTAGAAATTTTCTAAATCATCTCCCCTTGGTGATATTAAGGATCAAATTTTTTTTTTTAAAATTGACGAAATATAGGTCAGATTGCCTTGAAACATTTTTTTTGTACTAGCTACGACACTACTGATTCGTATACAAAAAATGGAGTTTGTAACCCAAACCAGAAGTGCTTCCATCTTGAAATGTGAAAAATAAATAAGGCTTTTTTGGTATTTTACTTACAGACATGGCAATTATATTTTCCGAATCCTTGTAGGAAGGCCAAAAAACTGTAGCGAAAACATTTTTGATTTCTGGCAAATTATGGACGCCATTTTGAATTGAAAATGACATATAGTAAAAAATCCTCATTATTGGGCTTGAAAACATACACAATTGGTCGTGGCTTAGACAGTGTGTCTCCTATTAACGAAATTAATACATTTCAGGATAGCCTGGCTCATGGTCGAGTGTTTGGTATTCTAATATTTCAAAAATTCGAATTCCTCCTATGACGTTTTCTGTGCCGACAAGGTTGTTTTCGAAGTTAGCGGTTTTGACTTCGCGCATGCGCTACGCTAGAGCCAAAGTTATGATGACTACCAAACTCCGGCCCACTTGTCACGTTGGTACCTAAAAGTCCTGAAAATTTCAGATCGATACCTGCATTCCTTCAAGCCGTTTACATGTGAGGTGGCGGATTTTTTTCTCGTTTTTTTGTAAGTAAATTCCCGCACTCCGTAAGGGGAAAAAAGTGTTTTTTGCCCTAGCAGCGCTAAAAATTCTTTGATTAACCTGTTTTATTGGCACGATGTGCCCATTTACTAGCCCGAATTTTGAGTACTTGTCCCATCAAAAAAACGATTTTACGGCTTTTTTCGCAGATTTTGAGACTAAAAACGTTTCTTAGAATTTTGAAATTGCAAACTACAAGATAAAGTCATTTTGTTAGTCTCATGTGATGGGTATGAGTTTTCTGCACCGATGCGGATTGGGTTTGATTTAATATGTAAGTAGACCTTAATGATGCGACTTGAAAAATGACTTTAGAAATTTTCTAACTTATCTCCCCATGGTGAAATTAAGGATCAAAGTTTTCAAAAAAATCGTCGAAATATAGGTCAGAATGACCTAGTTTTTTTTCTACACTAGACGAGGAATTACTGATTCGTACATAAAATATGGAGTTTGTCGATCGAACCGGAAGTGCCACCATCTTTAAACGTGAAAAATCAATAAGGCTTTTTTGCTATTTTACTTACAGACTCGGGAGTTATATTTTCTGAATCCTTGTAGGAAGGCCTAAAAAATGTCGCGAATAGAATTCTGATTTAGGTCAACAGGGAGTCACCATTTTGAATTGAAAATGAAAAATAGAAGCAATTTGAAGGGCCGAGACTTTGGAGCACAATAACTCTCATTCTAATTAAGCTAGAATGTTCAAACTTGTTGTAGACGTTTACTAGGTCAATGTTATGATTGAGTTCAAAGATGATCATTTTCTGCTTAGGGTAAGCTGAGATAAGCATGCTGATTTGTTGATTCTTTAGGGCACGATAACTTCGGTTATAATGAAGGGAGGGCGGTGAAACTTTTGTCAATAGAGAGTCTAACAGCTAGCCTGTTGTGTGAATTAATTGTATCATTTTTTTAAAATATCAGGGCTAGTCGAAAAAAAGAGATTGAAAATCCAAAAAGTCGTATTTTTACAATTTGGAGCATGTTTAGAGGTCTTTCTCGTAAAGTCAACATACTATTTTTTGGGAACTTCTTCTACAAAGAGTCTTATTGGTAGTCTTTAATATGAAACCATCGATCAACAGTCCAACATATCAGGAGTAGAAGAACAAAAGGATCGAACATTGAAAACGGCACCCTTTCATTGTTAAGCGAAACATGCAGTGTGGGTGACTACAATCTACGCATTTAGTCATCGTATAGTTTATTCAACAGTATCGAATTCCAACTGCTTAGGGATATTTTACGTGCACTCCAATGTGTACATGGGACCTTGGTTTTTCGTCCCATCCGAAGGAATAGACAGCTGTGCTTGTCAGGCCCTGCGTTCTGCCTCACTGACAAGGGGAACCACGCCGGGAAATCGAGATGAACTTTTTCCGTGCAGAACTTTCAATTCAGGCCAAACGTTTATTGCATACGATTAAGCTGGTCAGTTGGAGCTTATTTTCAAAAGTTTTGTAATAATCGGTTGGTAATTATTAAAGTACCGTGCACATTAAACTGTTAAAACAGATAATTTCGCCCGGTTGAAATGTTTCTTGCTATAAGTCAGCAATTTTCCGAATTCAGGGAGGCTGGATGGCTGAATGGTTAGAATGTGCTCGCTGTATCGTAACGTTTGTCATTGAGTCAACGGGCGTCGTTTCGATCTCCAGGTTGCACATGACATGGTGTATGATGTCCAATCTCGTGGGTTTTCTCCGTGTTCTTTGGTTTCCTCCCAACGGCTAAAGACCAGTAAGCGCAAGGGGAGTTTTTAAATAAAAATTAAAAAACATATGTTAGTCCCGAAATGACCTAGTTTGTGTCGAATGGACATTAGGCCGCATTTCTCTCTTTCTCTTTTATTTTTAAAGTTTTGTAATAATCGGTTGGTAATCAAAGGTACTGTAAAAGTGATAAAACAGAAAATTTCGTCCGGTTGTAATGTTTCTCAATTTAAAGTCAGCAATTTGCCGATTTTAAGGGGCAAACGTTTATTGCGAACGATTAAGCTGGTCAGGGGGAGCTTATTTTTAAAAGTTTTGTAATATTCGGTTGATAACTAAAGGTACCGTGGAAATTAAACTGTTAAAATAGAAAATTTGGCCCGGTTGAAATATTTCTCGCTGTAGGTCAGCAATTTGCCGATTTTAGGGAGGTTGCGTGGCTGAATGGTTAGCACGTGCGCTCTGTATCATAACGTCTGTCACTGAGTCAACTGGCGTTGTTTCGATTTCTTGGTTGTACGTGACAAGGAGTATGGTCGCATGTCCAACCTCATAGGTCGTAACGCCGCTGACCGGGTAAAATTTCCCTCATTGCACACTTTATGGCGTTTGCCCGTCTTCAGTAGCCCATTTTAGGAGCAGCACAGTAGGACGTTAAACCCCATTCAATTTCATTTCATTTTCTCTATGTTGCTTATTTATTATAGTGGATAAATATTTGTCTGGTTCTAGCAATTATTTAATTTCTGCATAGAAATCTTGCTTTGGCCAGTTTTTTTATATTGCAGAGTGCCATTCTTGTATATTGTAGTCTATGACCCTTTGTTTAAAACATGCTTAAGAAGTCGTCACGATTTCCTATTGGAAATATTAGTCTGGAATTATTAAATCCTAATTTTATTGGTCTTATTTAAAATTAAACTTTCATTTAACTATGAACAACTCTTAACGTGTCTCTTTAAAACTATTAAATACTCTAAAACAGTAGCTCAACCTTTTGACCTAAACTCATTAATTTACATATTGCACGTGTCTGATTTCAAAGGGGGGTTGGGTGGCTAAATGGTTAGCACGCGCGCCTGTCATTGAGTTAACTAGCGTGTTTTCGAATGCTCGGTTGTACGTGACAAGGAGTAAGGTCGCCTGTCCAACCTGCCATTTTTAATTTTTTTCCCCGCCATTTTCATTTCATTTTCTCATCCGTCTCATTCCAGTAATACAAGTTTCAGTTATTTCCCTTTAGTTTTCAGATTATTGTTATGCCTGGGTGCAATGATTCATACTATATTTAGACTTGTAACTTCGCGAGTTTCTTCTTATCCTTTTTTTTAGGATACTGGATACAATCAATGACACGTGACGATAAATATGAAAGCTTTCATATCTGCATGGGACAGTAGCAGATCTAGTTCTTATTATTATTTTTTTTGTGTTTTATCCACAAATCGGATTTCTCAGAATCTACTCATAGGATCTTTCTGAAACTTTTACCTACCCCCCCCCCCCCAAAAAAAAATGGGTGGTGGCTGTTGGGTAAATATATTTTCAAAACGTTTTTCGCATCCGAAATCACCGAATTTTACGAACAAATGCATTTGACCTACTTTGCTGTAACTTTGTGACTATTTCACCTATTTTACTAATTCTTTTTTCTTTGAATACCTTGACTCCTTTACTTCAAATCTGCAATTTCGGATTTTCGAATTTCGAAAATTCGTCGCTGTGATTTCGAGCCGGAAGTAAAATTTAAAATAACAACTTCTTTAATAGTTGCACGATTTTCATGGAATTTGGTATGTAAGTAGATCTCGCTCATGCGACTTTAAAAACTTGTTAGAAATTTTCTTAATTATCCCCCCTTGGTGATATTAAGGATCAAAGTTTTCAAAAAAATTGACGAAATATAGGTCAGATTGCCTTGATAATTTTTTTTGGTACTAGCTACTACACTACTGATTCGTACACATAAAATGGAGTTTGTAACCCAAACCGGAAGTGCTTCCATCTTGAAATGTGAAAAATAAATAAGGCTTTTTTGGTATTTTACTTACAGACATGGCAATTATATTTTCCGAATCCTTGTAGGAAGGCCAAAAAACGGTAGCGAAAACATTTTTGATTTCTTGCAAATCATGGACGCCATTTTGAATTGACAATGACATATAGTAAAAAATCCTCATTATTGGGCTTGAAAACATACACAATTGGTCGTGGCTTAGAGAGTGTGTCTCCTATTAACGAAATTAATACATTTAAGGATAGCCTGGCTCATGGTAGAGTGTTTGGTATTCTAATATTTCAAAAATTCGAATTTCTCCTTTGACGTTTTCTGTGCCGACAAGGTTGTTTTCAAGGTTAGCGGTTTTGACTTCGCGCATGCGCTACGCTAGAACCAAAGGTATGATGACTACCAAACTCCGGCCCCCGACTTGTCACATTGGTACCTACTAGTCCTAAAATGTTCCGATCGATACCTGCATTCCTTCAAGTCGTTTACATGTGAGGCGGCGGATTTTTTTTCCGTTTTTTTTCGAAGTAAATTCCAGCACTCCGTCGGGGGAAAGAAGTGTTTTTTGCCCTAGCAGCGCCAAAAATTCTTCGACTAACCTGTTTTTTTGGGCACGATGTGCCCATTTACTAGCCCGAATTTGAGTACTTGTCCCATCTGATTCCGATGAAAAAAAACAAAAGTTATGGTCAAAAAACCGATTTTAAGGCTTTTTTCGCCGATTTTGAGACTAAAAAGGTTTTTTAGAATCTTGAAATTGCAAACGACAAGATGAAGTCATCTTGTTAGTCTCAGGTGATGGGTATGAGTCTTCTGCACCGATGCGGATTGGGTTTGATTTTTTCAAAATGGCGGACTATATTTTTGAGACTGTCAAAGTTTTGATGTTCTGAGACTGTCGAGGCATCATTGGGGGGTATTTTTTTAAAAAATTTATACTGGTCGGATGCGCCGCGATGAGGTTAGTAACATATCAAAAGGAGAACATGATCGAATAAAAATTCGAAAAAATATGGCCATGTTTTACAATAAAAAAAAGTTGCTGGGTCGGCTTGGGTTCGTTTTTTTTAGGCCATGTTCCCGTATTAGAAATCACTTGAATTTTTTATATGTGCTAGCTAACATCCTAAGACACAATCTCTGAAAATTTCAAGAAATTCCGACAACCGTAACGCCTGCTAAAACACGCTCGCGCAATTAGGCCTATTTTTTGCCTATTTTTCGAGTGTTTTTAGACTAACAAGTCACTTTTTCGTGCGCTACGTTTGAGGCCCCATATCTCGGCTGCTATGGCTTTGAATCCATATGTTTTGATCGGGATCGATAGCTTGGACACTTCCCTCCGTCGTATAAAAAGTTTGGACCCCTGACCCTAACCACGGTCACGTGACAGGGTGTCAAACATGGCTTTCCAAAACGAAGGGCCATGTTTGCTGCCTTTTAGCTCGGCCCCTATGGGTTCGAATCAATAATGTGTTGGCTGGGAATAATAGCCTTGAAAATTCTCTCCATTGTATAAAAAGTTGGTAGATCTCACCCTAATGCCATGCACGCGCTACGATATTTAAGAGTGCCCGGGTGGGTCTCGAGGCTTGGTATTCAAAGGTTAAATCTCTGGAATTTCTAGCGGTTGCCTGTGCCGCGATGATATTTATCACATATTAAAAGGAGAAAATATTCAGATATCAAGAACGAAAATAAATCGATAAAATACGGCAATTTTTCAAGCAAAAAAAGTTTGATGGGTGGGGGTGGGTTATAATTTATTTTCATTGTTCCCGGAATCTCACTCATTTCCATTTTTTATATGCGATAGCAAGAATCTCAAAGTACAATCTTTGCAAATTTGAAGGCAAACGGACCACTGGAACGTTGCCTGGGCAGTGCAAATCTATCCCGGTCGCAAAAATCTGCATTCGGGAAACCTCGATGGATGATACTATGACCGGACGTATTATGACCTTGACACATACATGATATACATAGTATTAAAATCCTTATGACATATTTAAATCATTTACTGCTATAATATGAAATATCACTTATTCCCCAGTTAAATAAAAATAGGTCACCGGGTGCTGTAAAACTTCAAGAACCCTGCGACCATTTTACACTTTCTATTGCCAGAAAATATTTGTTTTACTAGTCTAATTCAAGTTTAAAAATAAACAATATTTTTTCTGAAAATCAATGTCGAGTTATAGTGTATTATATATGATACAATGGGCCATAGCCTAGAGATCGGGTGTTCGATCCCTGCATTGGCCGAGAAAGTTCATCTCGATTTTACCGTACTCCAGAAGGGGGAAAAAAGGGCTTTTTTGCCCTAGCAGCGCCACTAACTCTTCGATTAACCTGTTTTTTGGCACGATGTGCCCATTTACTAGCCCGAATTTTGAGTACTGGTTACATCTGATTTCGATGAAAAAACATAAGTTATGGCCAAAAAAACGATTTACGGCTTTTTTCGCCGATTTTGAGACTAAAATTTTTTGTAGAATTTTGAAATTGCAAACGACAAGATAAAGTCATTTTGTTAGTCTCGTGTGATGGGTATGAGTCTTCTGCACCGATGCGTATTGGGTTTGATTTTTTTCAAAATGGCGGACTATATTTTGGAGACTGTCAAAGTTTTGATGTTCTGAGACTGTCGAGGCATCATTGGGGGATATTTTTTTTAAAATTTATACTGGTCGGAGATGAGGTTAGTAACATATCAAAAGGAGAACATGATCGAATAAAAATTCGAAAAAATATGGCCATGTTTTACAATAAAAAAAAGTTGCTGGGTCGGCTTGGGTTCGAATTTTTTAGGCCATGTTCCCGTATTAGAAGTCACTTTAATTTTTTATATGTGTTAGCTAACATCCCAAGGCACAATCTCTGAAAATTTCAAGAAATTCCGGCAACCATAACGCCTGCTCAAACACGCTCGCGCAGTTAGGCCTATTTTTTGCCTATTTTTCGAATGTTTTTAGACTAACAAGTCACTTTTTCGTGCGCTACGTTTGAGGCCCAATATCTCGGCCGCTATGGGTTTGAATCCATATGTTTTGATCGGGATCCATAGCTTGGACACTTCCCTCCGTCGTATAAAAAGTTTGAACCCTTGACCCTAACCACGGTCACGTGACAGGATGTCAAACATGGCTTCCCAAAACGAAGGGCCATGTTTGCTGCCTTATAGCTCGGCCCCTATGGGTTCGAATCAAAATGTGTTGGCTGGGAATAATAGCCTTGACAATTCTCTCCATTGTATAAAAAGTTGGCAGCTCTCACCCGAATGCCATGCACGCGGCACGATATTTAAAACTCAGGCGTTTTTCGACATTCGCGCATGCGCACAGCTGGAACCAACAGCACCAGCGGTACCAAACGCTGGTCCCACCCTGCTCTCGCTGGTGCCTAGGTGTCCTTTAACTTTCAGCCTGATAACTGCATTCCTTCTAGTCGTTTACATCTGAGACTCACTGGACCAGCATTTTTCACCGATGTACCCCCACCTGTAAACGTCCCGAAGGGCGCCCGGGCGGGTCTCGAGACTTGGTATTCAAAAGGTATATCCACCCCGCCGACTCGCTGCGTCACATCAAAATGCCCGCTCGGGGAACGGAAGTGGGCGAAACGGGCCCATGAAGTGAAGTTTGACCCTACCTTGACCTTCGAGGGCCTCGTAGCATTAAAAGGGTCATGAGCCTAGATGGAGTCATCAATGTCCTTTCATGAGAGAGTTTGACCTTTGACCTGACCTTGGGGTTGAAAAATTCCCAAAACTTAGGTACCGTCCCGAAAATCTGCATCAAAGTCAAGGTCAAGGCCACGACCAACAAACCCGTCGACGGGACCGTCCCTGAGGTCAAGGTCATGACCTTGGCTGACCTCTACTTGCCTGAGAGATCAATCCCGTGTTTTGTGCATTTACCGTTTTTTGTGCATTTCACGGCATCGCGTCGCGGCGGCTCATTTTTTTACCCATGCCACCTGAAAGTTTAATACAACCTGCGCAGCACCCTAGCGCAGGTTGTATCAATTTTTCAGACGATTTGAATACAAATTGAGCCCATGATAGAAGTTCCGCTTTTTTGCTGTGCATTACTCCTATTTTGATTCGACTAAATTTTGTTTTGTATTTTCCCCACCTTGTTTATAAGGTAAGTGTAATTATTTTAGATACCTGATGACATATGACCCTTGACATGTGACCGGAAATGACTGTTCATATGAAAGCTTTCATATCTGCATTGGACAGTAGCAGATCTAGTTCTTATTAAAAAAAAATTTTGGTGTATTATCCACAAATCGGATTTCTCAGAATCCACTCATAGGATCTTTTTACCTACCCCCCTAAAAATGGGTGGTGGCTGTTGGGTAAATATATTTTCAAAACGTTTTTCGCATTCGAAATCACCGAATTTTACGAACAAATGCATTTGACCTACTTTGCTGTAACTTTGTGACTATTTCACCTATTTTACTAATTCTTTTTTCTTTGAATACCTTGACTCCTTTACTTCAAATCTGCAATTTCGGATTTTCGAATTTCGAAAATTCGTCGCTGTGATTTCGAGCCGGAAGTAAAAATCAAAATAACAACTTCTTTAATAGTTGCACGATTCTCGTGGAATTTGGTATGTAAGTAGATCTCGCACATGCGACTTTAAAAATGTTGTTAGAAATTTTCTAAATCATCTCCCCTTGGTGATATTAAGGATCAAAGTTTTTTTTTTAAAATTGACGAAATATAGGTCAGATTGCCTTGAAACATTTTTTTTGTACTAGCTACGACACTACTGATTCGTATACAAAAAATGGAGTTTGTAACCCAAACCAGAAGTGCTTCCATCTTGAAATGTGAAAAATAAATAAGGCTTTTTTGGTATTTTACTTACAGACATGGCAATTATATTTTCCGAATCCTTGTAGGAAGGCCAAAAAACTGTAGCGAAAACATTTTTGATTTCTGGCAAATTATGGACGCCATTTTGAATTGAAAATGACATATAGTAAAAAATCCTCATTATTGGGCTTGAAAACATACACAATTGGTCGTGGCTTAGACAGTGTGTCTCCTATTAACGAAATTAATACATTTCAGGATAGCCTGGCTCATGGTCGAGTGTTTGGTATTCTAATATTTCAAAAATTCGAATTCCTCCTATGACGTTTTCTGTGCCGACAAGGTTGTTTTCGAAGTTAGCGGTTTTGACTTCGCGCATGCGCTACGCTAGAGCCAAAGTTATGATGACTACCAAACTCCGGCCCACTTGTCACGTTGGTACCTAAAAGTCCTGAAAATTTCAGATCGATACCTGCATTCCTTCAAGCCGTTTACATGTGAGGTGGCGGATTTTTTTCTCGTTTTTTTGTAAGTAAATTCCCGCACTCCGTAAGGGGAAAAAAGTGTTTTTTGCCCTAGCAGCGCTAAAAATTCTTTGATTAACCTGTTTTATTGGCACGATGTGCCCATTTACTAGCCCGAATTTTGAGTACTTGTCCCATCAAAAAAACGATTTTACGGCTTTTTTCGCAGATTTTGAGACTAAAAACGTTTCTTAGAATTTTGAAATTGCAAACTACAAGATAAAGTCATTTTGTTAGTCTCATGTGATGGGTATGAGTTTTCTGCACCGATGCGGATTGGGTTTGATTTAATATGTAAGTAGACCTTAATGATGCGACTTGAAAAATGACTTTAGAAATTTTCTAACTTATCTCCCCATGGTGAAATTAAGGATCAAAGTTTTCAAAAAAATCGTCGAAATATAGGTCAGAATGACCTAGTTTTTTTTCTACACTAGACGAGGAATTACTGATTCGTACATAAAATATGGAGTTTGTCGATCGAACCGGAAGTGCCACCATCTTTAAACGTGAAAAATCAATAAGGCTTTTTTGCTATTTTACTTACAGACTCGGGAGTTATATTTTCTGAATCCTTGTAGGAAGGCCTAAAAAATGTCGCGAATAGAATTCTGATTTAGGTCAACAGGGAGTCACCATTTTGAATTGAAAATGAAAAATAGAAGCAATTTGAAGGGCCGAGACTTTGGAGCACAATAACTCTCATTCTAATTAAGCTAGAATGTTCAAACTTGTTGTAGACGTTTACTAGGTCAATGTTATGATTGAGTTCAAAGATGATCATTTTCTGCTTAGGGTAAGCTGAGATAAGCATGCTGATTTGTTGATTCTTTAGGGCACGATAACTTCGGTTATAATGAAGGGAGGGCGGTGAAACTTTTGTCAATAGAGAGTCTAACAGCTAGCCTGTTGTGTGAATTAATTGTATCATTTTTTTAAAATATCAGGGCTAGTCGAAAAAAAGAGATTGAAAATCCAAAAAGTCGTATTTTTACAATTTGGAGCATGTTTAGAGGTCTTTCTCGTAAAGTCAACATACTATTTTTTGGGAACTTCTTCTACAAAGAGTCTTATTGGTAGTCTTTAATATGAAACCATCGATCAACAGTCCAACATATCAGGAGTAGAAGAACAAAAGGATCGAACATTGAAAACGGCACCCTTTCATTGTTAAGCGAAACATGCAGTGTGGGTGACTACAATCTACGCATTTAGTCATCGTATAGTTTATTCAACAGTATCGAATTCCAACTGCTTAGGGATATTTTACGTGCACTCCAATGTGTACATGGGACCTTGGTTTTTCGTCCCATCCGAAGGAATAGACAGCTGTGCTTGTCAGGCCCTGCGTTCTGTCTCACTGACAAGGGGAACCACGCCGGGAAATCGAGATGAACTTTTTCCGTGCAGAACTTTCAATTCAGGCCAAACGTTTATTGCATACGATTAAGCTGGTCAGTTGGAGCTTATTTTCAAAAGTTTTGTAATAATCGGTTGGTAATTATTAAAGTACCGTGCACATTAAACTGTTAAAACAGATAATTTCGCCCGGTTGAAATGTTTCTTGCTATAAGTCAGCAATTTTCCGAATTCAGGGAGGCTGGATGGCTGAATGGTTAGAATGTGCTCGCTGTATCGTAACGTTTGTCATTGAGTCAACGGGCGTCGTTTCGATCTCCAGGTTGCACATGACATGGTGTATGATGTCCAATCTCGTGGGTTTTCTCCGTGTTCTTTGGTTTCCTCCCAACGGCTAAAGACCAGTAAGCGCAAGGGGAGTTTTTAAATAAAAATTAAAAAACATATGTTAGTCCCGAAATGACCTAGTTTGTGTCGAATGGACATTAGGCCGCATTTCTCTCTTTCTCTTTTATTTTTAAAGTTTTGTAATAATCGGTTGGTAATCAAAAGTACTGTAAAAGTGATAAAACAGAAAATTTCGTCCGGTTGTAATGTTTCTCAATTTAAAGTCAGCAATTTGCCGATTTTAAGGGGCAAACGTTTATTGCGAACGATTAAGCTGGTCAGGGGGAGCTTATTTTTAAAAGTTTTGTAATATTCGGTTGATAACTAAAGGTACCGTGCAAATTAAACTGTTAAAATAGAAAATTTGGCCCGGTTGAAATATTTCTCGCTGTAGGTCAGCAATTTGCCGATTTTAGGGAGGTTTCGTGGCTGAATGGTTAGCACGTGCGCTCTGTATCATAACGTCTGTCACGGAGTCAACTGGCGTTGTTTCGATTTCTTGGTTGTACGTGACAAGGAGTATTGTAGCATGTCCAACATCGTAGGTCGTAACGCCGCTGCCCGGGTAAAATTTCCCTCATTGCACACTTTATGGCGTATGCCCGTCTTCAGTAGCCCATTTTAGGAGCAGCACAGTAGGACGTTAAACCCCATTCAATTTCATTTCATTTTCTCTATGTTGCTTATTTATTATAGTGGATAAATATTTTTCTGGTTCTAGCAATTATTTAATTTCTGCATAGAAATCTTGCTTTGGCCAGTTTTTTTTTTATTGCAGAGTGCCATTCTTGTATATTGCAGTCTATGACCCTTTGTTTAAAACATGCTTAAGAAGTCGTCACGATTTCCTACTTATAACCAAACATATTGGAAATATTAGTCTGGCATTATTAAATCCTAATTTTATTGGTCTTATTTAAAATTAAACTTTCATTTAACTATGAACAACTCTTAACGTGTCTCTTTAAAACTATCGCATACTCTAAAACAGTAGCTCAACCTTTTGACCTAAACTCATTAATTTACCATTTTGTTGTGAGCGACTTCTTATTCTTCCTATATGACATATTGCACGTGTCTGATTTCAAAGGGGGTTGGGTGGCTGAATGGTTAGCACGCGCGCCTGTCATTGAGTTTACTAGCGTGTTTTCGAATGATCGGTTGTACGTGACAAGGAGTAAGGTCGCCTGTCCAACCTGCCATTTTTAATTTTTTTCCCCGCCATTTTCATTTCATTTTCTCATCCGTCTCATTACAGTAATAACAGTTTCAGTTATTTCCCTTTAGTTTTCAGATTATTGTTATGCCTGGGTGCAATGATTCATACTATATTTAGACTTGTAACTTCGCGAGTTTCTTCTTATCCTTTTATTTAGGATACTTGATACAATCACTGACACGTGACGATAAATATGAAAGCTTTCATATCTGCATGGGACAGTAGCAGATCTAGTTATTATTATTATTATTATTATTAGGGATAGGGGCAACTCCCCGACTTCTTGTAGTAGTGCCTCTCGCCTAGTCCCGAGCCCTACGCCAGTCGCAATACACAGAGCTTTGTATTGGATGGTGTCAAGCTTGCTTAAGAGTTTTTGCGCGCAGTTCATGAAGGCCAAAGAGCCGTAGTCTAATACAGAACGTATTAGAGCACGATATACCATCATTAGTGTACCTCTACTGGCGCCCCACGTACTGCCCGTTAATTTTCTTATTAAGTTTAGGATTTTGGACCATCTATCTACAGTCCAGTCGGTTTCCAGGTCAACCGTCGGTCAAAAATTACGCCAAGGAACTTGGTTTGGTCTTTGAACTCGATGGTTTTCCCGTTCATACACAGAGTCATTCTGTTTATCCCTCTATCCCTGCTCACAAGCATGCCGACTGTTTTCTTCTCCGAGACTTTAAATCCCCAGTCGTTTGCCCATGTCATGAATTTGTCTAAGGCTTTTTGCATATTCTTTTGTAGTTCACAGAAGCTCGTCCCATTTCTCCATATGGTACTGTCATCGGCAAATTTAGCCAAGTCAGTTTTGGAATCGAGGTAGGACGATTTGTGAATGTCATTGATCATGATGTTGAAGAGAGTGGGACTGATAACAGACCCCTGAGGCGTGCCATTTTCTAATGTTTGCTCGGCACTCAGGAATCTGCCAATATTCACTCGTATCCTTCTATCGCTCAGAAAGCTTTTAATCCACCGTTATACCGATACGTCCTAACTTGAAGAGCAGCCCGTCTAACCAAACTAGATCGAAAGCCTTGGTCAGATCTACGAACACGGCACATAACAGGTTTCCCGAGAGAAGTGCCTGCGACATGACTTGCTGTAGTCTTACCAAGTGGTCCATTGTTGATCGTCCTTTCCTGAACCCACTTTGATTTTCGTCGATCAATCGGTTGCTCTCCAGATAGAACTGTAATCGGATATTAACTATTGTTTCCAAGGTTTTGCATAGTGTGGATGTCAAGCTTACTGGTCGATATGACTCTGCCTTGTTCTTCTCTTTCCCAGCTTTCAGTAGAGGTATGACGTTTGCTTTTCGCCATTCTTTAGGTACCTCTCCTGGCAGCCAGGATGTGTTGAAGAGTTTAGTAGTATCGTTTTGGCGTTTCTTGGTAGATGTTTGAGTATGGAGTACTTTACTTTGTCCTGACCAGCCGCACTATCCTTCTTGAGGGAAAGAGCCTTATTTAACTCTCCCTCAGAGAAGGGTAGGTTGATTGGTTCAGCCACTTCATAAGATTCAATTACTAATGAAGGGTGCTGCGAGTAAAAGATTTCCTTCCTCTTCAGAAACTCTGGTGATTGGTTTTCGTCTCTGCTTGCGTCAGCAAAAGTTTTTGCTAGTAGATCTACCTTTTCCTTGCCGTTTGTAACGTACTTATCTCCATCTTCAAGGTTTGGTATGTTGAATGATCTGCGTTTCCCGTTCATGGCGTTCAGCTTCTTCCAGACGGCACCCGTTTGCGTGTTTTTATTCAACGCATTACAGAATGTCATCCAGTGCCCACTTTGTGCCTTTTTTATGGTGTCTCTTGCAGCGTATTTCAACTTAAGGTAATTTTGGTGGTTGGCTTCATTGTAGTGGGGTTTTCGTAGGCGGAGGGCCTCCTTCTGTCGTTGACCGCCTTCTGACATTCCGGTGACCATCATGGTTTTCTAGTCCTTGGTTTTCCGACAGAAGTCTTTGGAATGGAGTCGTTAGCAGCACCTATAATAGAGCTCGTAATGTTGGTAGCGTACACGTCGATGTTGGTATCGATTATTATTATTTATTATTATTATTACATACATTTATATAGCGCTCCTTTCATGATAAACATGTTCAGATGCGCTTTACAGTAAAAAATAACATAACACAATGGATAAAAATACAATATCAATAAACATACTGTAGATAGGGTTTTAAAAATAAAAAATGTAGAAATATAGATATCAACATATAAATAAAAACAGTAATCTTTAATGATGTAGATAAAGTGATAATGTGTAAAATAATCATGTAAATAAAGAAATAAAAATATAAATAAAATCACAGATATTTAATGTAGATAAAGATATAAAAGTGTGAAAGAATTATGTAAAATCAAGCGTAAATAGGTGGGTTTTGAGTTTTGTTTTAAAAACAGGGAGTGAAATACAACTACGTATACAGTATGGGAGTTTATTCCATAATTTTGGTGCACAAATAGAAAAAGCACGATTGCCACAGGTGGAAAGGTTCGATTTTGGCTCCTTTAAAATAAAATGATCTTGAGAAGAACGTAAAGTTCGGGTTGGTGAATATAAAGTTAAAAGATTGGATAAGTTAACAATACAATTTTATAGGTTATTCCAGATTGAACAGGGAGCCAGTGTAAATTATAAAGGATTGGGGTTATATGTTCTCTATAAGAAGCACCAGTAATAAGCCTAGCTGCAGAATTTTGTAATGTTTGTAGTTTATCGATAGATTTAGCAGGGATACCATATAATAAAGAGTTCATGTTATCAATGCGAGATGTCACTAATGCATTAACAAGAGTTTTCACACAGTCTGCAGACACATTCGGTTTCAGTTTTCAAATATTTCGCAAATTAAAGTATCCTAATTTACATACATGATTTATATGACCCTCCATTGACAGGTGAGAATCAAAAATTACCCCAATGTTCCGAGCCGACTTAGAGGGACAGATAACCGCATCACCCACTTTTATACTTAGGTTTTTATCCAATTTCTCTAAATTTTTGTTAGATCCAATAAGCAAATATTCTGTCTTATCGTCATTGAGTTTGGGAAAGTTTTGACTCATCCAGCACTTTATTTCTAATATGCACTGTTCCAAAATTGATTTTGAAATATGGAAGTGGTCGTCCTGCTGAGGTTTAAATGAAATGTAAATTTGTGAATCGTCAGCATATAGATGAAACGAAAGTCCATATTTCCTAACGATTACACCAAGAGGAGAAGTGTACAAACTGAATAAAATCGGCCCTAATACGGACCCCTGTGGGACACCACAATTCAGAGGCATTTTAGAAGATGATACACCATCAACTATAATAGTTTGATTACGACCTTTTATATAAGATTTTACGAGTTTCAGAGCATTAGTTTGGATTCCAAAGTCACATTCTAATCTTGACAGGAGGACATCGTGATCAACGGTGTCGAATGCGGCTGATAAATCCAACAGGATTAGCAGAATGCATTCACGTTCATCTAGACACATGGTAATGTCATTGTGGACACGGAGTAGCGCTGTTTCCGTACTATGGATTTTTCTATATGCACTCTGATATTCTTCCATAAGATCATGTTCTGATATATGGGTCGTAATTTGATTGGCTATCACCCTCTCTAGAGTTTTTGATAGAAAACTAAGGTTAGACACCGGCCGGTAATTTTTGTCCAAGTTCGGATCTAAGCTTGGTTTTTTGATTAATGGGAAAACGAGGGCACTCTTAAACACATCAGGCACTGTATTCTCTAAAATAAAAGAATTGATGATGTCAGTTATGACAGGTATGGTTGTTGCAAGACACTTCTTTAAAAGCGCTGTTGGTATAGGGTCGAGAGCGCAAGATTTAGCTGCAGACTGTTTTATGATTTTTTCCACTTCAGTCTCATTAACTAGTTTAAAGTCAGATAAAACACATTCTGTTGAAGGTGAAGGTGAAGTTGAGGCGGGTATATTATCATATTCAGGATTAGCAAGACCTCGGCGAATTTTTACAATTTTATCTGTAAAATAGGTAGCAAATCGATCGGAGAGTGGGCCCAACTCTTGGGATTCACTATCAGGGAGTATGGTCTTGCCATAATTAGGGTTTAACAGTGTGTTGGTGAGCCTGAACAATTCCTTCTGCTTGTTATAACTAGAGTCAATCTTTTTTGAGTAGTAAGCTCTCTTAGCTTCACCGATAAAATTGTTGATTTTAAGGATTTATATATCTGTTTGTGAACTGTGAGCTGAGATTTGCGCCAAACACGTTCAGCCTTATTACGTTTTCGCTTTGCATCAAGGATTTCATTATTGAACCAAGCAGAGTTTATTCTCAAGTTGAAATTCTTTGACTGTTCCGGTGCTAATTCATCCTATACAGATCTTAAGATATTGAAATAGCACTCAGCTTTGGTGTTAACATCATGTAAGGCTGATATATTGTTGAATTCGGATTGATGGATATTAGCATTAAAAAAGTCAGGATCTAACGCTTTCAATTTCCTAAATGTTACAGTTTTGACGGGTAGAATTGGTTTTGGAACACATAAATCAAATAGAATGGAAGACTGGTCGGATAATAAATAGTCTTTTATTTGCAGATTTCTTAACAAATCTGATTCATCACGGGAAATTACAAAGTCCAAAGTGTGTCCACGGTTGTGTGTTGGAGTTTTGACATGCTGTTGTAATGAGAAATTACTAAGAAGTTCCCTAAACTTTATGACAGACGCATTCTTTGGTACATCGATGATATCTTCTTCCTTCCACTCAAGGCAGCCTAAACGGAATTTAACCCAATCAACTTCTTTCATAATCCAATTGGGTCTCCCGTTATAGACTTCCCTGGTTGTTTCGGCCTGAATGCAGAATTCTATTAGGAGATGGTCACTGCCAAGTGTTTCATCTTCGTGTACTTGCCAGTAGCAGCGGTTTGCCAGACCAAGCGTACAGAACGTGAGATCTAGGTGCGAAGGTGGGGCATTTCCTCCGACAAAAGTAGGGCTCTCATCGTTCAGCATGCATAGGTCGTTTGCTTCTATTATTGAGCATAGGCTAGTCCCCCGACAGTCATTCCTCGGCAACCCCCACAAGACGTGTTTTGCGTTGAAATCTCCGCCCTGTGGAAGTTGATCGGGAAGTGACTGGAAGTCAACTGGTTTTTTCGTGACATCTAGGGGTACATAGACATTCAATATTGTCAAATTCGCATTGCTTCTAATGGTCCGTCTACGTCCAGTAAAACAGAAATATAACAGAAATATAATTTAGGCTATCATGGATAAAGATGGCTATGCCGCCGCCACGTGTCGTACTTCCTGGTCTGTCCCTTCACAAGTGTATCCGGGTATGTAGATGTCTTTCAAAGTTGGTAGTAGCTTGGTTTCTTGGAGGCATATTACATCTTTGGGGTTGCGTGTGATGTATTTTCTCAGCTCAGCACATCTGGTGGCCAGTCCATTAACATTAAGTTGTAGAACTTTAACCTGGCCTGCCATGAAGACTGACTGGATGGATGCCTCTCAATGTTGGAATTCTATTGATCTACTGGTGTCTCGATTTCCATAGAAGGTACCTCATTGGTGTTCGCCTTTGGTGTTACGACCGACAAGCAACTAGAAACATCGCCAGTGTTCGCTTTTGGTTTTACCATCGACGAGCAACTAGAAATATCTCCAGTACTGTAGTGGCGGACATGAGATATCCTCCTACGTAATGCGAGATTTACCTCTTGATCATTCTTTTCGTCTTCCTCGTCGTCATCTCTAGATCTCTTTTTCACCGTGTTGATCGAGTTGATAAGATCGTCAGCGTGACCATATATGCTCAAAGTTTCCCTAGGAGACTTGCCATTTTTGTCGTTTGGTCCTCGTTAGACACGGCCACCTTCAGGAATTCGATCATGAACCCACTCTCCGTTTTAAATTTCGAAATAAAATGAGTCTCATCAGCTTTTGTTTTCTTTTCCTCTTTTTTCTTTGGGTCGGTTTTCTTTGGGGTCTTAGGAAGAGGTTTAGATTTGGGTGTCTTTGTTGGTTCTGCTGGCGTAGATGTCGATGGAATTGGCTCCGTCCTTGGTTTGTTAACCGGAGCCGTATTCCTGACATCTTTTGGCAAACGCTCTTTCTTTTTTGAAATTTGTGCAGCTTCACTGAAGCTCACTTTCTCCTTCCCCTGTATTTTTAGGGCAGCCTTGGTGCTCTGTATTTTGGGGCATTCGGGGGAGTTCGCTGCGTGGTCTCCCTTGCAGTTCGAGCACTTTCTTTGTATGCCCGCCCTACAGTCGACCACCACGTGACTCCCACCGCACTGGGCACACACAATTTTTCCCTTGCAATGCTTGACTGTGAGACCCAGCTTTTGGCAATTGGAACATTGCCTTACCCGGTTAATATAGGCGTGGGTCTTTCTGGATAGGTATACTATTTTTAAATTGTCTGGTGCTTTGTTTTTAAAAGTCAGGACGACACTTCCCTGGCTTCTACCTTCAGCGATTTTAAAACGATATACCTCTGTGACCGCATAACCTCTGTCCTTAAGATCTTCCAGCATCTCTTCTCCGTCATATTCGGAGGAAATCCCGTGTACCACCACCTTTTCTGTTGACAAGGTGGACGGTTGGGATACCCTCACTTCTACGCCGAGAAGAGATACCTGGTTCACCGCCTTGTCCATGTCCTCCTGCGTCTTAAAGGCCAGTCGGACATGTCCAGGGACAGTGACTCTGATGTCAGGGAGATTTTAATTCGCTGGTATATATAGTGGGGATGGGTTAATACAACATAATAGATAATAATTATATAATATTAACAACAAATTCAAATTAGGACCACATTCTCTGTTTGGTATGCTGGCATTTACACACGTAGGGTGCCCCGGACTTAAAAAACTCTCGAAAACTATTTGCAGTTATGACACTATATTTATATAAACAACAACCCTAGATGACCATTTATTATAAACTGTTAAGAAAGTGTACCTGGGTGCTATATTTCATAAGATATATCCATTCGAATGTCCGTTAAAATAGACTGCTTTCGTGTTTGGTCGGCGCCATATTTGTTTTAGGTTTGGAATGTTGGCGGAGCTATGTCCCCCTGGTTATATCAAATTATTGATTTATTTTCCGATAAGAATGAACCAACACTACCATTCGGGTCCATTCGTTTAAATAGAAATTTCCTATCTGATGAAATCTGCTTAATGCTTCGATTAAATTTAAGATTTTCGATCATGCGCAACGCAGCTCAGTTTTGGAACTGCTATTCACGCGTAATTAATTTTAATATGTGCAGTCCAATTTCAATTTTTATTTAAGGTTTTGTAGATATATTTGACCAATATATTTATATTTTCTGTATACCCATAGACACATAGGCCTATTTATATTGGTATTTATATGTGAATGTGTCATTTTTAAATTAATATTTGATGTCCCATTTAAGAAATAATGTTCGGAAAGTATGTATATTGACGAAAAGTTTCATGGAGTAATTAGAGTATTAAATAAACAATGATAGACTATTTAAATCAATCTAATTGAAAAATATGCAATAGCTGATCAAGTTATGTACAGATTTGAGATGTATATTGACATTTTGAAGTTGGGTTCTTGTAGGATAGCATTTACACAAGAATAAATATGCTGATTATATTAATATGCATTTCCTATAACTTTATAGGGACTGAAAGGATCGATAACATTAACAAAAACACATCTCATCGTGACCAACGCCCTCTGAATCAACATGTATGCCTGTATGTTAGATATTCTTTCTTAACGGCATGTCGTCTATATTACAACACCCTGAACTCATATACATTTATGATGTACAGTAGAACATCTGTCTTAGCAGATTTCTTTTTTATAAAACAGTCAATAGATATTGACAGCTATTATACGAAAGAAATACTAGTTTTCCCAAAGATAACAAGCCAACAGTGAGGCTGATGTCCCCCGCCGAAATGCCAAAAAAAATAGATGACACATATTAATTAATCGCACATTTATTTTTATACGCCCACATTTTCATGTGGACGTATTATGTCGTCGCCCCTGTCCGTCTGTCCGTCCGTCCGTCCGTCCGGACGTCCGTCCGTCCGTCCGTCCGTCCACAATTGTTTGTGGACTCTCTATAGGTCACAATTCTTGTCGGATTTTAACGAAACTTGAAATATAGGTTTATCCCCAAAAGATCTCGGCTGCTTTCGATATTGGCATGTATCGGATCAAAACTTCATGGATTATGGCCCCTGATTGTACGAAAAATCACGTTTTTAGCTTGTGGACCCTATAGAGGTCACAATTTTGAACCGATTTTGATGAAACTTGACATGCATGTTTATAACCCAAAGATCTTGGTTCCTTTCGATATTTGCGCCTATCGAAACGTAATTTCCTGAATTATGGCCCCTGATTGTCCGAAAAATCACCTATTTTAGCTCGTGGTACCTCTGGAGGTCAAAATTATTATCCGATTTGTAAAACCGTTCGATTATATCACCGTTACACCCTAAAGAGGGTTGAGTTCAAATTTCGGAAAAATCGGACCAAAATTACCATACAAAATGGCCGCCGTTCGTACGCGAATACTGTTAAAAAATGGTATATCAAGGTTGTGGACCCTGTAGAGATCACAATTTTAATTCGATTTTGATGAAACTTGAAATGCATGGTTATAACCCAAAGATCTTGGTTCCTTTCGATATTTGCGCATATCGGATTGTAACTTCCTGAATTATGGTCCCTGATTATACGCAAAATCACCTTGGTTTAGCTTGTGGTCCCTCTGGAGGTAACAATAATTATCCGATTTAAAAAATCGTTTGATTATATCACCGTTACACCCTAAGGAAGGTTGAGTTCGAATTTCGGTAAAATTGGACCAAAATTGCCATACAAAATGGCCGCCATTTGTACGCGAATACGGTTAAAAAATGGTATATCAAGGTTGTGGACCCTGTAGAGGTCACAATTTTAATTCGATTTTAATGAAACTTGAAATGCATGGTTATAACCCAAAGATCTTGGTTCCTTTCGATATTTGTGCCTATCGGAACGTAATTTCCTGAATTATGTCCCCCGATTGTCCGAAAAATCACCTATTTTAGCTTGTGGTACTTCTGGAGGTCACAATTATTATCCAATTTGAAAAACCGTTCTATTATATCAACGTTACACCCTAAGGAGGGTTGAGTTCAAATTTCGGAAAAATCGGACTAAAATGACCATACAAAATGGCCGCCGTTCGTACGCGAATCCTGTTAAAAAATGGTATATCAAGGTTGTGGACCCTGTAGAGATCACAATTTGAATTCGATTTTGATGAAACTTGAAATGCATGGTTATAACCCAAAGATCTTGGTTCCTTTCGATATTTGCGCATATCGGATCGTAACTTCCTGAATTATGGCCCCTGATTATACGCAAAATCGTCTTTGTTTAGCTTGTGGTCCCTCTGGAGGTCACAATTATTATCCGATTTAAAAAACATTTGATTATATCATCGTTACATTGTAATGAAGTTTGAGTTTGAATTTTGTGAAATTGGACCACAACTGCCGGACAAAATGGCCGCCACTTGTATGCGAATATTGTGTAAAAATATGGTTTATCAAGGTTGTGAACCCTGTAGAGGTCATAATTTTAATCCGATTTTGAAGTACCTTGAAATGCATGTTCATAACCCATTCAAAGATCTTGGTTCCATTCGATATATGCGCATATCGATTTGTAACTTCATGAGTTATTGTCCTTGATAGTAGGAAAAATCACTTTCTTTTTAGCTTGTTCTCTATCCAACTCTTGTATGTGGGCGTATCCTGCCTGGCAGCCGCTGGTTTTCAAAAGTATTGAGCAATCAAACAATACACTAAGTTTCATCACTCTCTATCACATAGAATCAGACAATGTTCATCATCGAACTCTATCAAGGCATTCACCTAATGTACGCCTACACCTAGTTTAACATTCTACCTTAATTAGAAGGAGAATTTTTGTGTTACAAAGTCTAGACCTATCAGTTGCTTATCGCTCTGCTTACCCTCAACAGAAAATGTTCATTATTGAACTTAGTCAAGGTATCGATGAAATAAAACTATATACAAAGTTTCATCACTCTCACTTAATTACAACTAAAGTTATTGCTTACCCTAAGCAGAAAATGCCCATCTTCGAACTCCATCAAGGTATTAACCCTAATAAACACCTACATCAAGTTTGAATATCCTGGCTCAATTTGGGGAGAGTTATTATGTTCCAAAGTCTCGGCCAATCATATTGCTTATCGCTCTGCTTACCCTGAACAGAAAATGCGCATTATTGAACTCGGTGAAGGTATTGATGAAATGAAACTATATACCAAGTTTCATCACTCTAACCTAATTACAACTCAAGTTATCGCGTCCCAAAGCATCAACCAATCAAATTGCTTATCTCTGCTTACCCTAAGCGGTAAATGCTCATCTTCGAATTTCATCACGATAGTGACCTAATAAACACCTACACCAAGTTTGAATATCCTAGCTCAATTAGAAGGAGAGTTATTATGTTTCAAAGTCTCGGCCAATCAAATTGCTTATCGCTCTGCTTACCCTGAGCAGAAAATGCTCATTATCGAACTTAGTCAAGGTATTGATGAAATAAAACTATATACCAAGTTTCATCACTCTCACTTAATTACAACTTAAGTTATCGTGTCCCAAAGCATCAACCAATCAAATTGCTTATCTCTGCTTACCCTAAGCGGAAAATGCTCATCTTCGAACTCCATCAAGGTAATGACCTAATAAACACCTACACCAAGTTTGAATATTCTAGCTCAATTAGAAAGAGAGTTATTGTGTACCAAAAAGTGTGACAGACAGACAGACAGACAGACGGACAGACGGACGCATTTTAATAGTCCCCTGCTTTCTTCGAAAGGCGGGGGACAAATAGGTTAAAAATTAAGGTAATCAGCGCAGGTGTACTCACTTTATCAAAAAAAAGCATATAACTCAAATCTTACCCCAAAACACGATCTGTTGCGACAATTCACTAATCGATTGATAATAAATAATACAGTCATTATTTACCAAACACAGATATATAATTTAGAACTCAGTGAGATGTACTCTTTCATTTAAAATTGTTTTTGACCGGTACCTCGAATGCATGAGTATAACCCATTCCCCCCACCCCACCCCACCTCGGCTTTTGGGTGTCAGTCTGGGCCATCCCAGGGCCCTAATCATCTGTTATGGGCATTTTCTTACTCAGTAAGATGTACTCTTTCATTTAAAATAAGTTTCGACCGGTACCTTGAATGTATGAGTATAACTCATTTTTCCCCACCCCACCCAACCTCGGCTTTGGGGTGTCAGTCTGGGCAATCCCAGGGGCCTAATCGTCTGTTATGGACAATTTCGTACTCAATGGGATAGACACTTTCATTTAAAACAAATTTCAACTGGTACCTCGGATGTATGAATACATCCCTTTTTAAGGCCCCTGGGTCCATACTTAGGGTGTCAGTTTGGGCCATCCCAGGGCCAAAATCGTCTGTTATGAGCAATTTAGTACTCTGTGAGATGTACTCTTTCATTTAAAATTGGTTTCGACCGGTACCTCGAATGTATGAGTTTAACCCATTTTGGGGGTCATTCTAGGGGACGCCAAGGCCACACCCATGAACTGGAACCCGGCAGACGCCCATTTCTGTATATCCCAGGTTAGTATGTAGATGCCTATATGGTCAGATATGTGTACCTCGTTCGTCTAGGTTCGTCCCTCTGGGCTCCTGGTCTATAATCTGTAATAAACATATATTCCAAATTGTAACCCTTGGGACGAAATAAAAAGTTAAGTTTTACTTAAAGTATTTCAAAGGCAATTTTTCAAACACGATATCAAAGCAGATCTACAGTAGTGGGCGTATTTTGTAAAATAAATTGCTATCCGAAAATTGACCGATTAGTTCAAAGAAAACAGTTATTAAATAATGAATTGTTAAAATACTCTGAGAAGTGTCGGAATGTCGGCCTGCTGGGACGTCTGGATTGACAAATAAAAATGGTTTTAAAAACGAAGAATGAAGAAATTAAATTTTTTATAACCGGTAAAAAGGGGCATTGAAAGTTACTTCCGGTTAGGTAGGATCAGGCATGTCAATTAATTTTTGTAAATTTTCTTTTAAAACTGGAATCGAGTGTTCCTTACCGGCGACAGTAAAATAATATATAGACTTACTAGAAACTTGCTGATTTAAAACATACCTACGAAATCGGAGCTGTGCCTTCAGTGCCTCTTTCATTTCCCTATCCGTAAGTTGTAAAAGCCCATTTTCCATACCCTCTTTACTTTTCCAAAGACCCGAAGCGACAATTTCTGTTGTTAGGCGTTCTTTTTTCCTAATCTCACGTTTTCCCTTTTCTATTAATTCATTCTTTTTCGCCAAAAGAACCACTTTTTTTTTTTCGATTTCTTCCCGTCTTTGCCTAAATTTAGAAAGTTGATTTTTAGTAATCGTTTGAGCATCCATTAAGATCAAATTACGTTTATCAGGTGAAAGATTTTTTAGCCATTCATCAGATTAATTCATTTTATATAGATAGACGCTTCGTTGCCAAAAATATTAGACGAGGGCGCGATCCTCATTAATCTATCGAGATGACTGAACACGGTTTCTGGTAATTTGTTGTGAGATATGGCTGAACTCGAACACGAAGGATTAAAGTCATCTCGATACTCAAGTAAAATTTTTGCGATGTACTTTCTGAACTCGGCAAAAAGGACTTCCAAAATATGGACCAGGGTAGAATTGAGAGTTAAATCAGTATTAATTTTCGTTAGGTTAGCAAGGACCGAATCATTTTCAATTTTGATTAGAGATTCAAATGGGTGTGATTTACCTTCAACAAAATTTTGAATATTCGGGTTTTCGAAAAAATCATGTAATTTCTGATAAACAGTTTTCATGTCAAGTGCATTAATGCCGCTTTCTAATATGCGCCACAGTGGAGCAGTAATTAATTTATTTATCAAGTCCAAAGCCTGGCACTCAATATGAAATAACGGAATTTGAATATCTAAAAATATGCGTTGGGTCAATCTATTTTCTGCTCCGAAATCACCAAGAATTTTTTTTATATGCTTGGCCATGTAATTTACAACTGCGGCATCGTGGAAAATTATATTAAACCGGTTACCATGAAATGGCGTTAGCGGTAATTTTGAATCCCAAGGGACTTGAGATACAACTTAAAAGGCAAATAACAACCCGATTTTTCGTCCCCACCCTGCGTAAAAGCCTTACAGATGGTCCGAATCAATCGAACACACCCAGGTTCGTTTGGCAAAAATGTATGGGCCGAATACGTTTGAAAATACATTTCCTCAAATTTCTTCAATTCAGACGCACTTTTATCGGCCAAACCAGTTAGTAGATGAAGACCGCAAAAGAAATGATTTATATTTAGGTGAATTTTTCGCTCTGAATCTGATAAATGTGACCAGTTTTCTACTAATTTAGAACAAATATTGCCTCTGTACTGTGTAAATAAAGTGTTGAAACGCTTTTCGGTGCTGGCTCTGTCTGACATTGCATTTCTAATTTATTTTATTATTGATTCACTAATCTTTCCAGCTACATCATCAAGATCTGCCAAAATTTCATTTAAAGTTTCAAGAGTAGTTTGCGCAGATTTATCAGCCATATTTCGAAGACCAATAATAATTGGCGTATGAGTCGAGTCAGCGGTTATTGCATATGTACCGAATTTGGAGCCAAATTTTGCAGTTTCGTCCGTATATAAAGTGGTATTTTTCGCTGACTTTAGGGTTTCCGAAACATGTTTTAAAGATACACCGACGCGCTCACATGATATTCTTTGAACTGTAGTTTTTGTTGGAGTATAATTAGATTTGACCCGCGACATCCAAACATGCGGTTATAACCGCTTCGACGTTCCTATCTGAAACATTGAGGTTTTTTAGTTGCATGACCAAATTATGGCATTCTGAGGTGTATCTTCGATTTTCGACATTATACAGAATTACTTCTTCCCTACGAGGCTGGGACATACAGCCCTTTTTTTCTATTTGCCAAAACTTTCTTATTGTTAGCCTTCGTGCGAATCAATTCTTTTGAGGTCTTCCTTAGTCGATTTGTTAAACTGAAAATTGTTTTTTTATACCTAGTGATCCTACTTGCTAAATTCCTATTTTTCCTATTTAATTTCGTCAAAGTTGCATCGGCAGATGTCTGTGTCTCTCTATTAATTAAATGGACCTTGTTGGTATCTGCCGATGGTGTCTCGTCCACTAACCCGGGGAAAAAGAGACTGTCGAGATAATCGTCATATAATTTTAATGCGTTATTAGAATTATATTAATTTTTACCCAGCTTTCTAGTCTTTGTCTTCAGTCTGACCAGCCTACTTCGAATACTTGTGTCAGCAAACGTCGCGATGTCGTCATGTAAACTAGTAATTATAGACTGGTGCTCCGTATTGGTCGGAAATTTATTATTAATGCCTAGTACTAGCCTATTTGTAATTCTTGCGAAGGGAAGTTTAGTTATTGCACTGAGATCATATTGATCACCCAAACCAATGCTGGAAAGTAATTCATCGTTGGATGTCATGCCTGCTAAAATAACTGAATGGATTGACAACAAATTTTAAAAAGTACGTCTGTCTTAACCCTAAACAAATTAAAAAGATTTGTTTCCCTTTAACCCTAAAAGCCAATAGTCTCGAACAATAAATTATAGTCAATCGAGACTATTGTGCGTTTCGATTAATTTCGTTAGCAAATTTAAAATACGAAACAATTTGTTGATTTTCTAACTTGACAATCAGCGTTTTAGGTATCCCACGAAGATTTTAGGAACCTTTAAACAATTAAAAGATAAATACGACTTTTATTCTTATCCCGACTAAAGCAAGATTAACGGAGATGTGAAATCGTCGAAACTAAACGAGAACACTTTGTAAATAAATAGCGAATTGAAAAATATAAACGACAATAATTTTCAGAATTTTGAACGTGGTTTGCGATCAAATTGTGAAACAAGATGGCTACCTAGTGGTTTGCACTGTGTCTTGTCTGCTGAAAACTAGTGATTTTTTTTAAAGTTGTGATTATTTTATTGGACTATAACTTGGCATATAACTTTTTTAATAGTGTATCTTTTAATTTACAAAATTGGATTTTAGAAATTCTGTGTACTTTTTGTAATATTGACAATTTTAGTTTTAAAATTTGATGAACTGAGTATTTATGAGCTGAACATTGATCATGCTCACTTATAGCAAAGACCAACTTTTAGCCTTGAACTCTGCTACAAACTGTGAAAACAATAGAGTGTCTACTGAGTTATGTTACTTTCCTGAGTTGATCTCTGACTTTAAACCTGTGTATTTTAACACCTTTATTAAACCTACAATAAAAGTTTCAAACAAGCCAAGAAAGACCAAAACAGGTAGAGGAGTAAATGTGGCAAATTTAATTCAAGTAACTAAGTTATCCTCTAATCCCTGTCCTATAGATTCCAATTTTAATTTCTGTCTTTTAAACTGTCAGTCAATTAGAAATAAAGCCAATGAAATTCATGAATTTATTTTGGATAATGACCTTGATATTTTTGTCTCAATTGAGACCTGGTTGAAAGATGATTGCAGCATTACTCTAAACCAACTTCTTCCAACTAACTACTCTGCATTGGCGTCCAATCGTACTAATAAGAGGGGAGGGGGCATAGCAGTCTTTTTCAAGTCTACCATTAAAGCACATAAGATTAAAATAGGTCCCTTTTCTAGCTGCGAAATTCAACACACCGCCATCAAAAATCACAACGAATTATTTCATCTCATCTCATTGTATCGGCCTCCAAATTCTGCCTCCACTGAGACTTTTTTCAATGACTTATTGGACATACTTCATGAAATTACGTCATGTGCTGGAAAATTTTTGATATGTGGTGATATAAATCTCCACCTGGATGTTGATTCCAAAGCTACTACACAGTTCTACGATATACTAGAATCTTTTGACCTGGTTCAACATGTGACTAAACCTACTCACAATAAAGGCCACCTACTAGATGTCCTTATTACCCGTAGATCTGACATTATAGTGTTCAACTTATCTGTAGACAACCATCTCATTTCTGATCATTTTTCAATCATGGCTAACCTCTCACTTCCAAAACCAAAATCATTACAGCAGGCTGTATCATATCGTAAACTGAGAGCCATCAATTTAATCAACCTGAAATCGGATATCTTAAATGACAGCGACCTTAATAAAATTAGCGATTTCTGTGATATTTCGGACCAACTTCAAATCTATAATACAGAGCTCAAAAACATTATTGATAGCCATGCACCAATTGTCAGAAAAACACTTACCATCAGACCAAATCGAAAATGGTACAACGATTCTGTACGTGAAAGCAAACATGCACGTCGGAAGGCAGAAAAAGTCTGGCGTAAGAGTAAGCTCGAAATCGACAGACAAATATATGCAAAGGCTCGTAATGATACTAATATCCTCATCAATCGGACCAAACAGAATTTTGTTTTAAATAGTATACAGAACAATAATAAAAACCCTAAAGAACTGAACAAAATTTTGAACAATATGATGAAAACTAGCGACACTACCGTTTTACCAGAACATAATGATCCCAAGCTACTCGCTGAATCTTTTAGTCAGTTCTTCAACAATAAAATTGTAACCATACGTAGGGAACTTGATAATAGTTCTTTATCGGTATCTGATAACGATATTGAAGTTAACTTCACTGGTTCACCACTATCAACGTTTCCAATATCTGATGATAATGAAATCAAATCTATTATTTCCACATCCTCTTCCTGTTCTTGTGAGCTAGATGTATTTCCAACCCATCTTGTTAAAAGCTGTTCTACAGAACTTTGTCCTATTCTTTGTAACATTGTGAATACATCCCTATCTACTGGAAACTTTCCTGATCAGTTGAAAGTAGCTTTGGTCTTTCCACTACTCAAGAAGAGTACATTAGATTACAACGTCTTGAAATCCTACAGACCTGTTTCAAACCTGTCTTTCATCTCCAAACTTATTGAAAAGGTTGTAGCAGCACGTTTCAAAGCCCATCTCAAATTACACAATCTTAACGAACCCTTCCAATCAGCATACAGAAGCAAGCATAGTACAGAAACTGCCTTAACTCGTGTGAATAATGATATCCTTACCAGTCTTGATAATAAAAATGTGGTATTACTGGTTCTTCTTGATTTAAGTGCCGCCTTCGACACAATCGACCAATCCCTATTATTAAAACGGCTTCATGATATTTTCGGACTTGAGGGTAATGTGCTGAATTGGTTCCGGTCATATCTAACATCCCGTCATCAATCCGTTGTCATCAATAATGTCAAGTCTTCATCTGTAGAACTTAAATTCGGCGTTCCTCAAGGATCGGTGCTCGGACCATTGCTCTTTACCGCTTATACAACTCCCCTAGGGCGTATTTTGAAGTCATTCGATCTAAGTTATCATATCTATGCGGATGATACGCAACTCTACATTTCAATTAAACCTGAAAATGAATATCTTCAAGTGTCTAAACTTGAATCGTGCATTGATGCTATTAAGTGCTGGATGAAAAAGAACTTCTTAAAACTAAATGATGATAAAACAGAGTTCGTGCAAATCGGTTCTAAGCATCATTTATCCAAAATATCTGGTAGTAATATCTCAATCGGTAGTTGTGTTGTTAACCCGATTAATAGTGTTCGAAATCTAGGTGTAATTTTTGATAAGAATATGAACATGAATGCTCATATCTCTTCAATCTGTAAAGCTTCCAACTTTCAAATTTACAAAATTGGTCGGATCCGCAATTTCCTCGACGTTGACTCTACAAAACTGTTAATTAACTCTTTAGTGACCTCACGCCTCGACTACTGCAATTCGCTACTTTACAACTTACCAGCATATCAAATTAATAGACTACAGAAGATACAAAACAAAGCTGCAAGAATCGTTACAAGAACTAAATTATACACCAATATTACCCCCGTTTTGAAAGAACTCCACTGGCTACCAATTAAGACAAGGATCGATTTTAAAATTCTCATGCTGACCTTTTGTGCTTTGTCATGTGATGACTCTCCTCTCTATATTAAAGAATTAATTCAACCCTACCACCCTACCAGAAATCTTCGCTCCGAAACTAAATACCTTATTAAATCAGTAACTGCAAACTCTTCTTTCGGTAGACGCTCCTTTGCTTTTGCGGCAGCAGAATTGTGGAACTCTAAAGATTTCCCCATAGAACTCAAGCAGTGTGCATCAATTGACAGTTTTAAACAGAATCTTAAAACCCATCTTTTTAGAAACATTTTCTTTTAATTGTTGATCGTGAACTTTTAACTAGTGTTTTTCTTTTAATTGACCATAATGTTACCAAAGAGCAGCTTCGGCTGGATTTTAGGACATTATTATTATTATTATTATTAAATATTATCTAAAGACAAACGCGTGATGACAGTAATTTTAACTATCGTTTATATACCATTTGATGTTGTGACAATACTGCGTGTGTGAGACCCCTCTCTCCAGTAACTAATCTAATTTTAGCTGCAAGTTGTTAGATGATGCAATTATGGATAATAATGAGTCACGTGATATATTTTGGCGCGAAGAGACGTCACAGAGTGTAGAGAAGACGAGGGTTCCGGGTAGGAAACATGGCGTGTGTGCCAGGCGGCTAGCCTTACGTTTATATTGTGTAGAATACAGTAGTTTCGGCGGTTAGCCATTCTATTAGAATAGGACAGCTAGATGTCAGATGACATTGTGTAAATGTAAACGCAAGTAAACTTTAGTGTTACGGTAACTTTTATATTCAAGCCCAATTGTTGAATGGTTCATTATTAGCAAACCGAACCACGTTTTAGTAGCTAGAATAGTAGTAAACTGTAACTTTTTGTGAAGTCGTAAAACTGTATAATTCTACTGTTGAACTGTTATGATAATAAACTGTATTTTTAATTACTAAATGTAGTTGAACAGCATTTGGGGCCCATGTTTATTATATAGATAGATCAGTTAAATTAAGTGGCCGTAAAGTCTCGGTTCGTCTGCATGTTCAAGTTGAGGACGGGATTCAAACAAACACTTTCTGTTGCGGTCTAGGCAGGTCTGTGACAGAAAACATGGCGATGAGGATGGGATCTCGTCAAAACAACTAACAAGATGAACGTGAATTCATGGCTACTGTTATTGACATTAATTTTAAACTTTGGATTGTGTGCAGATTTGTTTTATTGTAATCGTAAAATTACGTCGTGTTTTAAAATGGCGGACAAAACAAGCAAGTCGATTGATAGGCCTATTAGTATTACTGGTAAAGCTAGTGCTAATAAAACTGCTAGTGACGATTTAAATTTAGGGAAAAATGACACTGACTCTCAAATTCGTGATTTACAATTAAACATTCAACATACTGATGGAAAAGTCGATGAAATAATGAAAGACATGTCAGAATTAAATGTTAAATTTGTGTCTTTAGCAGATTCTATAAATAGATTATTAATTGATAAAAACAATGATGAATTTACAGCAAATATCACTATGCAAGTGAGCGAATCGCCAGATAACGATAATAGTATAAATGCTGGAACTCAAAATAATACAGGCATTTGGAATAATGCAAGGATAGAAACTCAAAATGACAATTCTACGGTTCCTATGTACAGAGCGTTTGAGCAGCCAAAACTACATTGTGTGTTGCCTCATAATTCATTTTCCGGCTCAATTGAAAATGATGGACTGACATTAATACATTTTCTGAAAATTTTTGAAGAGGAATGTCGCATTCGAAAAGTATCACAAGGAATTAAACCCAACTTGTTTATTATGCAATGCATTGAACCGGCAAGGTCGTTTATTAGGTCAGCAGCAAAACAATGGCACTCTTGGACACTATTTAGGGACGAGTTGATTATGATGTTCTGTACGGAAGCAGACAAAGCACATGCTAGTAGGGCGTTGTCGTTAACCGAACACAAAGATAATGAAAAGTATTGGACTCTTATGGATCGGGTCAGAAGTCTGACTTATCAAGCTTTTGCTCACGAGGTTACTTTTGACAATCAAGGGAATATGTGTGTTTCAGAAACAGGCGATATGAACATTCGAATAACTGATCGTTTTATACAATGTATAAATGATAGGACACTAAAAGGTGTAATAATTGGTGAATTAAATAGAGAACCAAATATGCGGAAAGATCCGGACTATATTGCTAGGTTCGCTGATCAAAGTGCCCAATATTTAAAATCATCTGCGATAAACTCTCACTATTATGAAAAAGACTATAGGTCACATTACAATCCTAGGAATTTTAGACACAGGAACGTAAACAATGTTCAGAGAACCGACAGACAATTTGATAATAATAGAGGTCATAGATTTGATTCACATAGAAGGGATTTTTATGAAGATGTAAAACCCAGTTGTAATTATTTGAGAAAGTTTGATCGTTCTAATAATAGTACAGATATGAGAGAAAGTTATAACAGAGATCGTAGATTTCGTAATAGAAGTAATCATGAGGCAAATATGAACACTGTTGATTCAAACTATAAAACCAGGTCAAAATCTTTTGAACATGATCGTAAATCTCAAAATGATATTCAATGTTTTGGATGTTCAGGATACGGACACTATAAGAATGAATGTCCCAGTGTTATTTAATCTCGAAGACCTTATTCACGCTTTAATCATGATGGAAAGTTTGAAAATAATAAAGAAGCAAAAGATGATGATGTCATCAATAATAGTGTTATGTTAGACAACCCTTTATCGAAAATTGGTGATGTTTTTAATGACATTGATAAGCTCAAATCTTCAGAAAATGACAGTGTAAGGTGGGCCAATATCTCTAGTTTTAGACCGGGTAAAGGTATTTTTATCGCCACAAGGCTCAACAATGTCAATGTTCGTGCTTTGGCAGATACAGGTGCAGACGTAACAATTTCATCATATGAATGGACAAATAGACATTTTCCAAGTTTGGAATTAGAACCTAATAATTTAAAACTTTCTGTGGCTTCAACAGAAAATCTTGCTGTTAAAGGTAGTTTTAAGGCAATCATTGAAATTGGTGGTCAGAAATATGAACATGTAATACCAGTTGCTGAAACTTTAAATTGATATCTGATACTTGGAACGGATTTCATGAGAAAACATTGTTGTCAAATTGATCTAGAAAGAAATATGTTTAAAGTAGGGCAGTTACAAGAACCTTTGATATCATGTGACGGAAAGCCTTTAAAAAGTTTAAAGCCCATTCCTCTAAATCATGTTGTGACACTTAAAACTGTCAAAATGAAACCACTTTCAGAGAAAATAATTCCAGTTAAGGTTTGTTGGCAAGGTGAACAGTTAATAGACATGGGCGAAAGACAGCTCTGTTTAAAACCCAACAATATTGAACAGTCAGGCCTTGTGTTTACAAATAGTTTAGTGGTCAATCCAAATAATAATATAGTAAACGTTTTGGTGTCAAACACTACTTATGTGAAACAAAGCATAAAAAGAGGTGTGTCTATAGGTGAACTTGAGGAAGTCGAAGTGTTTTATCATGAACTGAACAATGATGATTTGAATACTTTATTGCACATCAATAGGGTAATGTGTGAGAGTGATGACAGACTTATTGTTGACAAAATTCGGAAAATAGTAAAAAGCCAAGTGACATTAGGAAGCAAAAGTTAGTTGACTTTGACAATTTGAAGATTTCTACTGAGGCGAAATTAGACTTTGAGAGTGTTTGCTCTGAATACCATAATGTATTTTCACGTAATCAATGGGATCTTGGGGAATGCGATATTGTACCCCATAAAATTGTATTAAAACCAGATGCTAAACCAGTGCAGTCATTACCGAGGCGCGTGCCTTATCATTTAAAAGAAAATTTGAAGGAGGAATTAAAACGCATGTTAGACTCTGGGATCATCGAGGAAAGTAACAGTAATTGGTCAAGCCCCCTTGTAATTGTTCAAAAACGTAATGGTGGTGGAAGTAGAATATACAAGTATACAATGAAACCTTTCCAATCACAAATATTGAGGACATTTTAAGTCAGTTTCATGGCATGAAATATTTTACAACGATTGATCTTCAAGCGGGATTCCACCAGCAGTCTTTAGATCCGGAAAGTAGGCCTATTTGTGCATTTGTATGTCCCGTAGGTAACTATCAATATTGTAGAACCCCATTCGGATTAAATCGTAGTCCCGGGAGTTTTTGTAGAATGATGAAGATAGTACTAGGTGACTTGGACGGAACAATTTGTTATGTATATATTGATGACATTATAATATTTAGCAAAGATGAACAATCTCATATTGAAGCACTGAAAAAAGTTTTAGGTAGGTTACAGGAACATAATTTACATATAAAACCTGCTAAATGCAAGTGGTTTCAAAACGAAGTCATATTCGTTGGCTATAAAGTATCAGAAAAGGGTATTGAGATGGACTCGGATAGAGTTCAGATAATTAAAGATTGGCCTGTACCTCAAACAGTCAAGGACATTCGAAAATTCATGGGTATGCTCCAATATTATAGAAAGTTCATAAATCGTTTCGCTGAAATATCGGCTCCATTAACTAAATTGACTAAAAATAATGTAAAGTGGGAATGGACTAAAGAAAGGGATACTGCCTTTGAAAAATTGAAAACAATGTTAGTTGATGCTCCCATTTTAGTACATCCAGACTTCAAAGAACCATTTGTTTTAACAACGGACGCTTCCGGTTTTGCGTTAGGAGGTGTGTTATCACAAATAATTGACGGTGGTGATCGACCCATTGCTTTCGGTTCTAGACAATTGACAAATACTGAGAAAAATTATTCAGCCCACAGACAAGAGGCTTTAGCTGTGGTTTATTTCGTTCAAAAGTACAGACATTTCTTATTAGGTGCAAAATTTACGTTAAGGACTGATTGTCGTGCATTGACCTACTTAATGACGACGGAGTCTAAACAATCTGCTGTGCTAGCTAGATATGTGGAAGTGCTGGCAAGCTTTAATTTCGATATTGTGCACCGACCTGGGTCCTCAAATCGAGTAGCAGACGCCTTATCGAGATATCCGGGATATGAAAAATGCCTCGATTGTGAAAATGAAATTGATAAATTTGTATCGGTTCTTAATCTACAAGACAAGTCATGGCTATCGGTAATTTCTAAGGAACAAATGGAACTAGCGCAAAGAGAGGATGAGGTTATTGGAATAGTGTACGACTGGATATCAAAGAATCAAAAGTGCGCGTATAATGACATTCCTAGTGAAAATAATGTGTTGAAATATTATTGGAATGTCTTTAATAGAATGAAATTGGAATATAGATTATTGTGGTATGTGCATCCAAATGAAAATGTGTATCGTTTGATTGTACCTTTAAAATTTCGTTACCAAATTTTAGTGTTAGTGCACGATCATATACTCGCGGGTCATAGAGGAGTTGCGAATACATTAACCAGATTACGAGAGAAATTCTTTTGGACAGGAATGAAAACAGAGTCAGATAATTGGATCAAATCGTATGAATCATGTGTGGCGTGTAAACGCAGTATTCGGGTTCCGCCCTTTCAGGAGCCATATCGACCAAGTGTTCCCGATGAAAAGTTGTGTATCGATCGTATCGGTCCTTTATCGAAATCTCGTGAAGGTTATCAATATGCTATTTGTGTTATGGATGATTTTTCGAAATTTCACAAGCCTTTCTATTGCGAACTTTAACCGCAAAGGAAACTGCTAATGTTTTGGTTACTAAATATTTTTGTTGTCAAAGTGTAATTTCAAATATGATATTATCTGATAATGGTAGTAATTTCACAAGTGAATTATTTAAGGAAATGTTAAATATTTTGAATATTAAAGGGGTTAGGACTTTACCTTATTCACCATCTAGTAATGGTGCAATTGAACGCTGGAATAGTACTTTGAAATCTATGTTAATAGTGTATGTTAAGAACAATTATAAATGGTTTGATATGTTACCATTTTTGTCGCTTGCCCATAATTCATCTATTCACAGTTCAACCGGTTTCACTCCAAACTTTTTGCATCGCGGTAGAGAAACCAGATTGCCAGAAATGATGTATCCTTCAATTCGAGACAGTAAACGTGTGGATGTTAACGAGTATGCCCGGAGCCTGGAAAAGAAGTTAACTAAAGCTATCCGTGTCGCGAATGAACATTTGCAGAAAACACATAAACGTTACCAAGCTGAACGCAATAAACATGTTCAGTTTCAACCTTTAATTGTGGGTGATAAAGTGCTGATTAAAGACCCAATTAAGTTAACATCAGACATTAAAGGTGTTGTTCGTAAAACTTTAGAAAATAACCCTGTTATATATGAAATCGAAAGAGAGGATGGTAAAATTGTGTTATTGCATCATAGTAAACTAAAAAGGGTTTGTAATAGAACTTTAGTGCCTAATAAAGTGATCGGAGAGCACAAACCTCTTAAAAAGACAAATATTGAGGGTAAAAATGATCTTTTGTCTGATGATGATTATAGTGATGATGAAAAACTGTTTTAGCAGGTTCATCCCGTTGTTCCACTAAACCACTTTCAAAAGTATTAACATCTATACTAACGGCAGTGAAAGAGGGTATTCAAAAATATTGCGACAAAATATACTCTCGTAGTGGTATCAATCAAATGTGGATATTGAAAAATTCCAAAGAATTACTTGATGGTTTGCAATCTAGATCACTTGCTTCAGTCTCATCTATACAAACTTTTGACTTTTCTACCTTGTACACTAAAATTCCCCATAGCAAATTAAAAACCCGGTTGAAAGACATTATTCACAGTGTCTTTTCAACTAAATCGGGACATGTTAGATATCAATATTTAGTTGTTAATTACAATTCTACATATTTTGTTAAGAACCATAGTGATTCCAAAAATAAGTTCACGGCCATCAAGATAATTCAGATGTTGGATTTTTTAATAGATAATATCTTTGTTGAATTTGGAGGGGAAATTTATCAGCAAGTGGTAGGTATCCCAATGGGTACCAACTGTGCACCTTTGCTTGCTGATTTGTTTCTCTATTCATACGAGGCCGAGTACATGCAGGCACTCGTAAAATCCAACAAACGATTGGTTAGACATTTTAATTTCACTTATCGATATATCGATGATGTTCTATCACTGAATAATTCAAAATTCAGTGATTATATAGAATTCATATATCCTGATGAGCTCGAAATTAAAAACACTACTGACAGTGACAATTACGCTTCCTACTTGGATCTGCGTCTCGATTTTGACAATTGCCATAAACTCAGTGTTAAACTGTACGATAAACGTGATGACTTTGACTTTCCTATTGTTAACTTTCCTTTTATTAGTAGTAACATTCCAATATCACCAGCTTACGGAGTGTTTGTGTCTCAGCTAATTCGTTACGCGAGAGCTTGTTCGTTCTATTCTGATTTTTTAAGTAGATCGAGGCATTTGTCATCTAAGCTTCAACTACAGGGATACTTTTTTTTTGTATAAACATATTTTATTCAAACAACATGAATAGGATTGGGTAACAGGCATAGCCTATGTGAAAACCCTCTCCCTGTATACAATATAATTTACAATAATAAAGTATTTACATATATACAAGATATTTACAGTACATGTAATTATATTAGATAAAAAATGAAAAACTTATATGATATATCAAATTAGGGAATTTTAATAAAAATTGAAAATAATAATTTTCAGAATCGTTGAGTAAGGTTAAAAAACTCATGTAAGGTCTTAAAAATGTTAATATTTTTATCAACGGAAAGTTTATTTGATCCAAATAATAGATGGTTGCTATTTCTGTATTCGAGAGGCAAAGTGTTTATCGTTCTGCGGCGTGCATCTGAGTGGTTTGTACATATGAAAAGAAAATGTTCAATATCTTCAAATTGATGACCACAAGTACAAGCTGGATCATCTGATATATGTCTCAAGAACATGTGGCCTTTAAGATCGCTACATCGGAGTCTAAATTTTGAATGAATGATTTCATATTTTCGCGAACCCAAAAAATAATATGTCGGAATCTTTGTGTCATGTTTGGAAAGTTTTTGTTTAAAGCCAGAAAGTGATGGTGTTCTACGATACGAGGTGTCTAACTGGTTCCATTCCCTGATGGAGGACGGTATAAATGTATTAGAGAAGAGATGTGTTCGGGATTTAAATTCCGTAAAATCATTCTGGTTCCTTAATGAATATGGTAATGTTGGAGATTTTTCAAAAAGATTTAAAAGGTATTTGGGAACAATATTATTGAAGACTTTGTACATAAGATGCAATTTGTGACGCTTCCGTCTCTCCATCAAAGGAATAAAACCAGTTTCCCTGTACAGTGATTCGTGATTGGTTCCTTTAACCGCCCCGCAAATAGTCCTAAGTGCATCAAGTTGAAGGCTTTCTAATTTATCAGCTAGTACATTTGGACAACCGTCCCAAATAATATCCGCGTAGTCAAAATGAGGCAAAATAAAGGAAGTGTATATTGTTTGTAGAGTTTTCCGTTTTAGTCTGTATTTAAGCGATTTTAGACAATTTGTCAGTTTTGAAATTTTCTTACATAAATTCTCAACATGGACATTCCATTTTCCGTTACTTTGAAAAACTAAACCAAGATGTTTGTGATAGGAGACCTCTTTAATCTGTGTTGTGCCAAAGAACAAAGGTGGATTTGTTGTTAGTGATTTTGTGCTTATGGTCATTGTTTCTGTTTTTAGAGGGTTAAAGGTTACCAACCACAAGTCTGCCCAGTCATTTATTTTCTTTAAATCATTATTCAGAATATCCGAACTTGTACTAGGGTCATCCATTTTTATAAATAGTGAAGTGTCGTCTGCGAATAGTCTAACATTGGAGTCAAGGTTGTTCACAATATCATTAATGTAAATTAAAAACAATAGAGGTCCCAAAACAGATCCTTGTGGTACACCAGCATGGATGGTTCTTGGATCAGAGGATAAGCCTTCTAAAACAACTGATTGTTGTCTATTACAAAGATAATTTTTAAACCATTCTAAGAGGCTACCCCTGATCCCAGCTCCATCCAGCTTCCAACAAAGTCCGGCGTGCCAAACTTTGTCGAACGCTTTGCTGATGTCACAAAAAACAACTCGAGTAGAAGAATGTTGATCAATGGCTTGACAAAACATATGTGTTAGTTCTATTAGTTGAAATATGGCGGAGTCACCTCGAAGAAAACCACTTTGAAAAGACGTTAGTATTTTGTTCCCTCTCAAAAAATTAAAGACATGTTTGTATATAACCTTTTCAAATACTTTTTTAATGATACTCAGAAGAGAGACTGGCCTATAGTTACCACAATCGTTTGGTGATCCTTTTTTGAAAATAGCCGTGACATTTGCAAATTTCCATATACTGGGTACTTTACTTACTTTTAATGACAGTTCAAACAAAGAGCATAGTGGAGATGAAATTTCGGTGGATATTGTCTTTAGTAATTTGGCACTTATGTCGTCCGGACCGGAGGCTTTTGAGGTGTCTAAACTGTCAATAATGTCTTTAACTTCTTGAGGGGTTGGTACGATCTGTTCTAATGAGTTAGCATTTCTGTCAATGGAGGGTAAAGATTTATTAATATCATTAAGTTTAGATTGTTCAACAAAAAAGTTATTCAGTGCGTTTGCCTTGTCTTGCGGTGTGAATAAAGTGTTGTTGTTTAAAATTAAGGGTGGTGTGTCTTGTTTAGTGCAGCCTTGTGTTTTTACAAATGGATTAACAATTTTCCACCATCTTTTATTGCCAAACTGCGATTTATCATTTATCTTTTCATCTAAGGTATCATAATATGCTTGCTTTGCTTGTCTAATCAAATTTATATATTGGTACCGAATGTTCCTAAAAGATTGCCAATGGTTGTCATGATTTGTGCTAGTGGCACGTTTATGAATTTTATTCTTTTTCCTTCTAATTTTCCGAATTTCGCTTGTCATCCAAGGTTTGTCGTTAGGTCTAATAGTTACTACTCTATTTGGGATATTTCTTTTAGCTAAATTGATTAATTCACTTGTAAATTTCCTACTCGAGTCATCAATGTCGTCATCTTGTATCAGATCGTACCAGTTTGTGGAAATGACGTCATGTTTTAGTTTTTCATTATCTATGTTTTGGTAATCCCATATCATTCGTCTGAAACACTTTGATTTGGGAGTATTAAACGAGAGTGTACACGAAACAGGACAGTGATCACTACAAAAGTTATCAGAAACGGTGATATTGTTTACGAAATTTGGAAAATTTGTTAAAATTAAATCTATCAGTGAATTATTTCCGTTTTGTTGATACCGTGTTGGTTTTGTGATTAGTTGTTGAAAATCAAAAAGGTTTATAGCGTCATGTACAAAAGTACAGGGATACTTACGAACTAGACTTATTAAAACCTTTAAAAAGTTTTATGGCCGTCATATTGATTTGATTGGTAAATATGACATGTCTCTTTCGACTATAATATTTGACATATTTCATTGACGGATATACTATATCCGTGATAATATAGGTCTACTACGTTGTTAACACTGTTCATCACGTGTATTTTACATACCTATAGTTCATTGGCCAATCACGCTATTTTACCGAGATTTCGCTTAATAGATTGGATGCAGCTATGGCGGGTGTTGCATGCCAGCAGGGTAAGCTTACTCTTCCGGACACCTGTTACCACTGTTTGTCGTGTATTTTGTACACGGTGAACAGTCCATATGCTGATTACACTATTTTGCCATATTACACTATTTTGCCTATACCGTTTTTTAGGACTTCGAATTTTGTCTGATGGTTTGGATTGTTCGTACTTGGTTTTATTTTATTTATATGTAGAATATTTTGATAATTCTGTGGACAATTCATTAGAAACTTTTGAAAGTGATCAAAATGCGGAATGCGGTGGAACTGTTATTGTGCCAGTGGATGACGAACAATCAGACTCAAATTCAAATGATGGTATTAAAAGTTATACAGAAACAGATGAATCAGAAGTTGTGAGACGCTCCCAAAGACAATGTAATCAGAGACCTTATTCAGATTTTGAGATTCATGGAGATGCTCTAAAGTGTATACAATATAAACATTAGAGAAAATGTATAACATTTGTGTGTTTAACTTTAAAGTGAGGTTGTTTTTGATAAAATAAATCCGGATTTGTTCTGTGTATTTCATTTTAAATGCCGGAATATTAAATATTTAGATGTTTAAGGTGCATGTAATAATAAGTAACTAAAGGCATTAGTTTGCACAATTTCAGTTTAGAAATATTGTTCAAGTAAAATGTAATTGTACATCACAGTATATGTAAATTAATATTGTTATTAAGGTTAGTTTAAGTACATATATTATAGTAAGTATAATGTTGTTGAATTAAGTATAGGAGTTGAACTTTTATTCGTATGTATATGCCGGGGACGTCATGCGATCTAGGCTGGGGGAATGTGAGACCCCTCTGTCCAGTAACTAATCTAATTTTAGCTGCAAGTTGTTAGATGATGCAATTATGAATAATAATGAGTCACGTGATATATTTTGGCGCGAAGAGACGTCACAGAGTGTAGAGAAGACGAGGGTTCCGGGTAGGAAACATGGTGTGTGTGCCAGGCGGCTAGCCTTACGTTTATATTGTGTAGAATACAGTAGTTTCGGCGGTTAGCCATTCTATTAGAATAGGACAGCTAGATGTCAGATGACATTGTGTAAATGTAAACGCAAGTAAACTGTAGTGTTACGGTAACTTTTATATTTAAGCCCAATTGTTGAATGGTTCATTATTAGCAAACCGAACCACGTTTTAGTAGCTAGAATAGTAGTAAACTGTAACTTTTTGTGAAGTCGTAAAACTGTATAATTCTACTGTTGAACTGTTATGATAATAAACTGTATTTTTAATTACTAAATGTAGTTGAACAGCATTTGGGGCCCATGTTTATTATATAGATAGAGCAGTTAAATTAAGTGGCCGTAAAGTCTCGGTTCGTCTGCATGTTCAAGTTGAGGACGGGATTCAATCAAACACTTTCTGTTGCGGTCTAGGCAGGTCTGTGACAGCGTGCATAACCATATATAGTGACATTCCCTGCGATGAATTACGCGCACGTGCAGCCCGGTGCTGTTTTAAGTGTTTCGTCATCATTCAGAATTAGTCTTTGGAGAGTCAACAACTCGTCAGGTAAGACAACATTCGTTAGCCGATAAATTTGACTGCACGGGGCACTCTAACACACGCATATATGCTGTTGTCTGTTCTATTTCGTATTCATTTATACAGGCGCTCAAAGTTTCCCAAACATGTTTTAAAGATACACGGGCGCGCTCACATGATATTCTTTGAACTGTTGATTGTGATGGAGTGTAATTAGAGTTTAGTCCCGCGACAGACAAACATGCGATTATAAGCGCTGCAACGTTACCATTCGAGACGTTTATTTTTTTTAAGTACCATGACCATATTATAGCATTATGTTGTGTATCTTTGATTTTTGACATCATAAAAAATACTTCTTTTATCTTAAAAAGGTTTGGACTTGCAACCATTTTTTTAACCTGCCAATTGTTTTTCATTTTCATTATCAATTAGCCTGCATGCCAATCATTTATTTTTTAGTCTTCCGAAGTCGTTTTTTTTAATTGGGCGATCGTGCTCTTATGGCACTTTAACAATCGCCGCAAATACTTAAATGTATTTCCTATTTAAATCACCCAAGGTCGCATTGTCAGATGTCTCAGTCTCTCTTTTTATTAAATTAAATTCATTATTGTCTGCCGATGGAGCCTCGTCCACTATCCCGGGAACAAATGTCAAGAAAATCGTCGTATGATTTCATACATTTATTGGACTTGGACTTACTTTTACCAAGCTTCATTGGTATTTGTCTTCAGTCTGATCGGTTTATTTTGAATAATATTTGTCACACAGTTATCATGTAAATCAGTTATGATAGGCCGATGCTCTGTAGTTGTCGGAAATTTAATAACAATGCCTAGTATAAGCATATTTGTGATTTGGTGTTCAAATTATAAGGGTACTTGTCCAATCTAATGCCGGATAGCAAATCACCGGTGGACGCCATTTTGCAGGGCTTAGTCTCAAATCTAGAAAAAAAATTAAGTCCGACGATTAAGGCTTATGACTACAAAATAATTAAATAAGATATATGAGTATGAAAATAATGTTAACCAAGTTACCGAAAAGTGTCTGGAAAATTAAGACTACCAATAAAAATTTGTTTCGGTTATTTTCCGGTTGCAAATAGCTCTGCGTATTTAGAGCTAGCAAATATTCATTTCCTAACTCATACAGAGTGGCACGTAAACGAAGGTTGTAACCACTAAATAAAAGTAATTCCCAAAACGTTGTAATGAGTTTATCCCCGCGCTCTTTCTACCATGGAAGTTAGAAATAAAACGAAGCTATTACAACTAGCTCTGTATCGAAACCACCGAAATCGCCAAAATCAAAAATTATATCATGGACTGCAATCGAAATTTTTCCTCGAGTTCGCTATTAAATGAACACGAAAGTCGAAGCGCGTAATCAATGTATTTTCACTTGGCTTTATAATACCACATGGAAAGCTATTTGTGACCTATATTTGCTGCGACCTCCAAATTCACGTGCCCGGGACTAACTATCGCTCATAAAAGCTGTTTTGATCCAAGTGACAACACGCTGTTATAACAGGTCAGTTTATACAGTACAGATATTTGTTGCTGTGGGCCACTCTAGCAATGTCAATATGGGCCCACAGGGACAGTTTGTAGGTTATATGTCACCCCCGATGATCGGAAACGATTTCAATTCAAAATTAGATGTGTTAAGAAATAAAATAGACGAACTGGGTATCAAATTAAATAAACTGGACATTATTGAACTGCGCCTAGCCTCTGTTGAAACAAAAGTAGATAGTATGAACGGTGATATGAAAGAAGTTAAAGAAAGAGTTGACGAAATGGATAAAGGACTCGATTTCATAAACGGACAATTTGAAATAAATAGACACGAATTGCATGATATGAAGATAAATGTGAAGGACTTGAAGGTGACAGCAAATATTTTACAGGCGCGACATGAATTCACTCGAACTGAACTCAGTCGGCTTAACACAAACGTGACTGAGATGAGAAACACTCAGATCAACTTACAAATGCGCTCGATGAGTAACAATCTCATATTCACTGGGATCGTAGAAATAGCCAACGAAAATACAGAGACAGAATTAAACAACTTCTTACATAATATAATGGGAATCCAAAAAGATTTGGAATATAACAAAGTGCATCGGATTGGTAAACAACAACCCAATAAAAACAGGCCAATAATAGCCAATTTCGTTTTTTTAAAAGATAGGGATTTAGTGAGATACCAAGCCCCAAAAACATTGAAAGGTAAATGGTGTAAACGAACAATTTCGGAAGGAAATAAATGATAGACGAAAGGTTTTATACCCACATTTTAAAACCGCGAAACAAATGTATGAAAAAGCCGTATTTAAAGTTGATAAGCTGTTTATTGAAGGGGAGTTATTCGACCCAGATACTAACATACATGATGGCAAATTTCCGCACCAAACAGCAATAACCACTTGGATATGGAAGTTACAAGCTTTAAACAATCAGTCTTTGGGACAGTAGAGGGCGAAAAGGACATTCATTGGGGACAACCAATATAAACAGCCGACAATAATCAATTGATACATGGATACCCCACAACTAAGAAACCATTAAGTTTATTCTACGTGAACGTGTGTGGACTCTCAACTAAACTAAATTATCCGGAGTTTAACAATGAAATTACCAAACATGATATCTTATGTTTTGTTGAAACAAAAACTGACGAAGCGGATGGTATCTACTTAGAAGGGTACAAACTCTTTATTAAACACCGACGTCAACTTGCGAAAAGGAAATCAGGAGGAATAGCAGCTTATTTTAAGGATAACACATCGAGTAAAGCAAAGTTGATTGATTTTAAAAGTGAATACGTTCTATGGATCAATTTTGAACTTGAAACAGCCAATCACTTACTTATCGGAATTATATATACCCCCCCCCCCCCTGCTAACTCCAAATAATCGTCACCCGAAGCTTTCGAAGAAATAGAACGAGTATATGTCCTTATCTAATAATTTTAAATATGTGTGCCTAGTTGGCGACTTTAACGGTAGAACTGCGGCAAATGATGACATTATAAACGACAGTGAAACTGAAAATATTAATCATCCTTTAGCATGCGACCCTGTAAACTTAATTAAAGATGTCACGCTGGACTTAAAACAGTTAAAGATACCGTTACAGCGAGCATCAAGGGACACAACTATAAACACTTATGGTCGACTCCTACTTAATTTGTGTAAACATAATAATTTTGTGATATTAAATGGCCGCTTAGGCGGGGATAAAGGAACTGAAGAATTTACATGCAATGATGCAAGTGTTGTATATTACTATGTATCTAATCCTGAATTCTTATCCTAAATTGAAGGCTTCCCAATACTCCCATATTCCAACCTCTTTTCAGATATCTATAAACCCATTTGTTTACTAATACCCAATTCTTTTGTGATAATGAACAAATTCAGCAGAAAGTCACACCTGTCACCAAAGAAATTGTCAATAGATGGGATCCCCTACATAAAGTTGAATATTGTAATATGATAAACGAAAACTTACCCAAACTAGATGAAATAAATAATATACTAAGGAATGTGAAACTTGAAACTGTAAATATTAATATCGTAGATAACTTGATGCATGATGTTTGTAATATTCTTCTAGATGCTGGCAAATCCACTTTTGGCACCAGACATGTATGTACTAATAAAACGTCAACTAAAAGGGTACTTAAGTATAAACAACCGTAGTTTAATAAAGAATGCCAGTTGGCGCGTCAGAATTATAGAAAATCCAAACTATTATATAAAAAGAATGGCGGGGCCAGATTTAAAAACGAACTAATACGAATAGGGGCATCTTATATAAAAAAAACTTTCATAGATTCATAAAATTGCATAGAACTGATATGCAAAGAAAATTACAAAGTATCAGATGTTCAGTTCCAAGTGAATATTGGAAAATTCTTAATAAGGATAGTAAGGACAAGGCCAATACTGAAATACCCCTACAATCGCTTTATGATTATTTTAGTAATCTTAATAGAAATGTGAACAATGATGTTCTTGATTATGTATTACCAATGCACGAATTAAATGAAATATGTGATATAGACAGCAATGTTTGTATAAACGCAAGAATAACTGCTGACGAACTTTTCAAAGCTGTCAAAAAACTAAAATTAAATAAATCTCCTGGCGAAGACGATGTTATTAGTGAGTATATAAAAAAACATTCATGCATTGGTTCCTATGTTCTTATGTTTAATATTGTATTTGATACAGGAATAATACCTTCCGATTGGTTAATCGGACACATATCCCCATTTATAAAAATAAAGGAGATGCCTTAAACCCAAGTAATTATCGACCAATCACCCTACTAAGCTGTCTGGGTAAACTGTTCACTTCCTTTATTAATGTACGACTAAACCGATTCTTCGAAACTAACCATATTATTTTAGAAAATCAAGCTGGCTTTCGGAAAAATTACTCCACAGTTGATCATATTTTTAACTTATATACTCTAATCCAACTTTATAAAGGATTTCGTAAGAAACTTTATTGTGTATATATCGACTTTGAAAAAGCGTTTGATACTGTTTGGATGATCGGTTTGTGGAATAAATTATAACAAAATTATACTCAACTGAGAAGAATTGCCTAGTTTCGAATGTACCAACGGAATACGACAGGGCAAAAATCTCTCCCCATTTCTATTTTCCATTTTTTTTTAATGATTTAGAAGAATTTGTAAATAAAAATAATGTAAACTGCATATCTATCTTAAACTATTTATATTATTGTACGCTGACGACACTATATTGTTAACAGAGTCAAGCGAGGACCTACAAAAACAAATAAATATTTTCTATGAATACTGCTTATTATGGAAATTAAAAGTGAATATACATAAAACGAAGATAATGATTTTTAATGGAAAAGAACCAGATAACTGTGCATTTTATTATAATAACTCAGGTATTGATATTGTTGATAATTTTAAGTACTTGGGTGTTTATTTCACGAAAAATGGATATTTTCACTTTCACTGTAAGAGTAATAATGACAAATCTATGAAAGCTATGTACGGAGTTTTATCAAAATGTACTAAACATAATTTAAGTATAGAATGTAAATTGGATATGTTTGATAAAGTAGTAAAGCCTATATTATTATATGCTTGTGAAGTTTGGGTTCTAACATTACTAATATTGAACGAATCCATATGAAATATTGTAAATATATATTGTCACTAAATAATTCCACAAGTTCCGCAATGGTCTTGGGTGAACTGGGCAGGTTCCCATTAATAATCGATATTAAAGTACGAATGGTATGTTACTGGGCTAGTAACTGATAAAACAAACTGACAACTAAATTATACATATTGTCAAAGTCTTGCAATACACCCTGGATGAAATGTATTAAAAATATTCTTGACGAATGTGGACTATCATATGTATATGTAACACAAAATCTTTTAAATATAAAATGGCTGAAAACCCGTATTTCCCAGTCCCTAAAAGACCAGTTTTTACAATCATGGCATAGTAGCATAATATTATCTCCAAAGGGTTTAAACTACAGATTATTTAAACATAATCTTGATTTCGAAAAATATCATTCAGTCTTACCCATGTACAAATCTAAACTAATATGTAGATTTAGAACCTGTAACACTAAACTACCCACAGAAACTGGCCGATGGAAGAAAATACCGAGAGAAAAAAGAACTTGTAAAGTATGCAACCTAAATGAAATTGGTGACGAATTCCACTATTTATTTATTTGTACAGATTCGGTAATTTTAAAGAAAAGGAAATTGTCTATGGCGCCTAAGTTCTACTTACGGCCAAATATATACAAGTTTAGCGAACTGTTTAATTGTACTCACGCCTATGTATTAAATAATTTACACGGATTAATGAAGGTTATAACACAAAGGTTACACCCCCTTGGTTAAATCCTATTTACACATGTATGTATATATATATGTTATATTTTGTTTATGTAAATATGTTATTGTTTCTACACTGTATCTATGTACGGTTTGTGAAATAAAGAATATCTCCCCCTTACGGCTGTCGTTCTATTAAGCAGTCCAGCACTTCAAGTCTAATATCCGTAGCCTAAGGAGGAAAGTTGACCTAATTGTCTCAGAATTATCTTCCTTTGATATTATATCTATAACTGAATCATGACTTGACGAAAACATATCAACTGACACCCTTTATATACCAAGTTACTATACACCCGTACACAAAGATAGGAATAACAGCAGCGGGGAGGGGTCGTTGTTTATGTACGTAATTGTATCGTTCAATCGTCGTACTGGTCTTGAGAACGCCTTTATCGAATCATTTTGGCTTGAATTAACTACTTTTAATTTAAGAAAAAGCTTACCCGGCTCTTACTACAGACCTCCAAACTCCGATAGGAAAACTGACAATCAAATTTTTGACTCATTTCTCTTGGCTAACAAGGGCAATGTTTCTAAATTCTAAATAGTAGGATATTTTAATATTGACATGTTACGGAAAACACAATCGACAATGCATGACGCAATAAATTTACTTGACTTCGAACAATTAGTGACAGCACCTACAAGATAGCAAGAAAACGGCGGCAATTCTTTAATTGACTTAATCTTGACCGGTTTTCCTGAATTTAGTAAACATTGCGACGTATCCGATAATTTCTGCAGTGATCATTGTCCTGTATCATGCGTCTTATATTTCAAAATTTCAAAGGCACAATGTTTTAAATGAGCGGTGTGGGACTACAATAATATTGACATCGACAAACTAAAACGGGATACCGTGGGGATAAAATGGTACGATCTTATCGATGGAAAAGACATTGACCGTGCTTCTATAGACTTCACAAGTGAGTTAATAACAATTGCCAAGGTTAACATACCTAATGGAATTGTAACTACTCGGCCCAACGATAAACCATGGATGACTGTAGAAATTAGGAAATTACGCAAAAAGAAAATCGAATACACAAAAAAAAACCAACGAAATCAAATCATGACATACATTGGCAACATTTCAGATCTTTTCACAACCAATATATATATATTATTCGTACTGCAAAAATTAAATATCATGAAAAACCTGACAACAAAATTAATGATTCAGAAACTGTTTGAAACTGCACCTTTTGGAAAACCATTAACTAATTTGTGAAAGTTCAAGGGATTACTAAGACAGAAATGCCACCCTTAGTTGTGAACAAAGACACGCATTTTACACAAGAAGATAATAAGGCTAATGCACTCAGACCCGTCTCATTGTTAAGCATTGTAATTAAAGTATCTGAAAAGGTAATCTACAAGCATGTCTTTTACGTCTTGCGTTTCAAAGCGGATTTATTCAATGTGACAGTACTATATACCAACTAATAGAATAAACACACCAGGGCCCGATTCCTAGTGCACGTTCTTGTGCTTAGATTTTAGTAGACTTTGCATTTAATTAAACTTACCTTATTTTGTGTTCCCAAACAAAATCTTAAGAACGTTCTTATGCTTAGATTTTAAGTAGACTTCATTGTAAGCACAAGAACGTTATTATGCGTTTCAAGAAAAAGCTTAAGCACAACTACGTTCTTAAACATGGCCAATCTAAGAACAAGTCCCAAGCAAGGTATACGTCTGTTTCTGCTTTAAAAAGATGTCCGACCGTAGAGTTATTCGGCGGCATTTTCGACACCTTTTGATGCCAAAATCCTACTCCAAAAGAAATTAAGAATGCTATAGAAAATTTCGCTTCCATGCCCTGAAACCATTTTTTTTTTTTGCCAATTAGTAAACAATAGGCTACAAACACTCAGGCTACTTTCAAATCAGGTGCTCTCACACTTATTCAGTTAGTTTGTATAATGTGTATGCGTTTTTTATCATGTGGCACAATGTGACATTTTAGATGTGTAGGCCCTATTATATGGGACATGTCAAATGTATTTAAACCATCCATATATAATATATTTTTCGTGAATGAAGCAGGCGACAAATTTATGACGTAATTCGCATATCAAAGTTGTTTTTATGACGTTAAAGAGCATCGTAGTCTCAGTTTATGGTAAACTATACCAGTCACAGTGTGCCTAGACTTATACTTGACTTGTGCTTACGTAAGAATTTCTTGAGAATTTTCGAGGGACGGTATTTTTGTAAGTTTCTTACGTAAGTAAATGTGAAGCTTGACTTTGTGCTTACTTTAAGAATTTCTAGGAACCGGGCCCTGTTTTGTCAAGCCATTGACAACCATTCATACACCTGAATTGTCTTGGGTGACATCAGCAAGGCCTTTGACCTTGTCTGGCACGCTGGACTATGTTGTGAGCTGGGTTGCGTGGAATTAGTATAGACTTGCTGGATTTATTTGGCGATTACCTTTCAAATGGACAACAGAAAGCAGTAGTAAATGCAGTTGCCTTTGAAGCCAAATTAATTCCAGCTGGTGTTCCCCAAGGCTCCATCCTCGGTCCTTTGCTTTTCGTCATTTGCATCAACGATATTGTTGAGGATATTAAATCAAATGTCAGATTATTTGCCGATGATACCTCGATCTTCCTCAAAATCGATGACCCGATTGCAAGCGCCAATAAACTTAATACTGATTTCAAAAATATTAATGATTGGGCTCAAACCTGGCTGGTTACTTTTAATCCCCTTAAAACTGAAACTGGACTATCAGCACTAGAACAATAATTACTCAACCACCACTTGATTTAATTCTGTAAAAAATATGAAACCTCTTTCCCCAAACAGTTAGGCCTTACGTTTCAAAATAACGGTAAATGGGATGTCCATATAGGAAATGTGTGCAAAAAAGTATCAAAATTAGTAAACTGCTTGAGGTCTCTTAATTGTCGCTTGAAACGTAGATCCTTACTGACTATGTATAACTCCTACATTCTGCCTCACTTCGACTACGCGAATATCGTTTGGGATGGGTGTTCGGAACTACTATCAAATCAACATGAGCACTTGCAACTGGACACACTACGCCCAATCCGCGGAGTGGTTAAAGGTACGAGCCACGATTCTCTTTACAAGGAAACTGGCTTCATTCCTCTAAAAGAACGCCGACAAAGACATAAACTTATTCTTGTATATAAAATTTTCAATAACACTACACCTAATTATCTTTCTTCACTTTTTCCACCCTCTAGAAAATTTTCGTACAATTTTAGAAATATAAATTATTTCACTCAACAAAATTATTTTCAAAATCATTTGTACCATCAAACAAAAGCTCTCCGAACATGACTCTAAACCCCCAAAACATTTCTACGATGGTTCTAGGAAAATTGAAATTATCCATAGCAAACTACGACTTTCGTGCAGTGACTTAAATGGCCACACGATTTTTAGACACATCTCTGAAAATCCAGCTTGCAATGGTGGCCATCCTTTCCAGGATAGCGATCACTATAATTTACATTGTCCAAACGAACCATTTTTACATTACCAGATGAGTATAAGAACAGCAAAATTATACACTACGGCATGCAGGACTTCAACAACGAAATAAATAACCATATATTTACAACAGTTTAATCATATTTCAATTTAACTAAACGATTTTAAATTATTATTGTTGTTATTATTTGCATCATTATTACTATTATTTTCATTACATAATATACTACTTTAGGTGTATTCAACCAAGTATTTTTGTATTTATACCCAGACTTTTTCTCGACTCTTTGATAAAAATGGGTGGGTATACACCGATACACGGCCAATTTTGAGCTGATACACGGCCATTTTTCAAAAGTCAAAGGTGGCCGTTTATCAGTTAAATAATGGCCGTGTATCAGTTGAAAAGGGACAAAAAAACAATATCATGATTTACATATTTATTTTAACATCTCCAACCAGTTTTGAACATGTTATGGTAAAATAGTCATCATTTCCAACTTTCTCAGCATTTTTCAAATGTGCGTCACTCTCCGCATATTCTTACATTTTGTCTCGCATTTCTTTACATATTGATTATTCGCACTTTCACATTTTGTCGCACATTCACATTTGGTCGCAGCTTATGCTCATTCGCATCACGTAATCCATCTATATTACTATTATAAATTAATCTCTTGGCATGTTCAACACTAAAAACTTTCACATTTTCTCGCGGTTTATGCTCATCCACAGCACGTACTCCATATATATTACTAGTATAAATTAATCCATTGGCATTTTCTACACTACAAACTTAAGAACTCTTCTTCATTTAATGGCGGTTCTTGTTTTTGTGGATGCCAATACCTCGCGGAGTTAATGAATTGATCTGTGCAGAAATTAGCAAATGTACCTTGCTTATCAAAAAAGTTAAAATCCAATCTCTTGTACTGATCTCGAAGTGTCATCATAGTCCTATGCAATTGGTATTTTTCTTCGTGTTTTGTGGAATTCGACTCATCTGCATGGCTTTAATTTCTTGTTCTGTGATGGATCGGTCTTCTAAATCTTCGCGATCATCGACATCTCTTGCAGAAATGATATTCTTAGAAATATATATCTCTGTGAAACTATAAAGTAGGATTTTTCGACGAATTCCCGCATTCATTTCTGCCATCCACTACAATCGACACAGCCGTTGTCAAAACATCAAGAAATGGCCATTTGGACAAAATAATTGGATGCCGTTTGCTTTTCTCGACCAATCAATATCCCTGTTATTGTCCCTGACCTGATTTGAACCGTGAAATGCACATGAGTTGTACTGAACATCATTTACCTGAGTAGAATTAAGAGTTGTCAATGAGATAATTGTGGGGGGCTCTTAATGGGAAACTTTGATAAATTTGTAAAATGAAAAATGCTTTTGAAATTAGGAAAATAGAAAAAATCGCTATTTCTCGCAAAAGTATTTAGTATAAGTCAGTTATATACCTTGTTTTCTCGGTGTATGGGTTGATACACCGTCTCCTTTTTGAGTGGAGATCTCCCCGGCTTCGCCTCGGAGCCTCGCTCAAAAAAGAGACGGTGTATCAACCCATACACCTTGAAAACAAGGTATATAACTATTACATTTACTGCTTTTCATTATTAGTGTATAACTTGTATTGTAAATAGGGATAGAGGTCTGACATAGGCATTTTGCCTGTTCCCAAATTCCTATTCATTTATAGTGAATAAAATATTTCTTTAAAAAAGAAAAAAACTCCGCCAACGCGAAGTAATCCTTTTTAAACTTTCCAGACACCAATGATCCGCGATCAAGGCCATTTTATAGATTCACACCAATAATTGTGAATAAAATTTTAATGACTATATTAGCCAGTAAATCTACCGACACGAATCACGTCTTTTAAATAATGCCCAAAGGCCTGTAATTTTTAGAGCCTTGCATGCCAACAACTAATGTTTGATTAGTATAGTTAGCTCTCTATAAAGGAACCTTGCAAAACAAAGACCAGACGACAAAATGAACAAATCTCGTTGTTGTTCTTAGTGTTTAACTTCCGCTTCCACCGAACGTGATATCGCAAACAAGTCTTATTATTTTCATTTTTATTATCTTAGCGCACGCGCAGGGGTCTTTCCTGTGGGAGGAAACCTAAGTACCTGGAGGAAACCCACAGGGTCGAGAAGGCGCCCCTATCTCCATGCCACATACACTCACACCAGGGGTCGAAACCAAAGCCGCAAGCCAGCTAGAGGTCGAAGCGCGGCACTCTAGACCACTAGGCCATCCCAACCCCCAAACAAATCTCATAAACGACCGCGCTTATATACCATCTGCATGCATGTACAGAATCAACAGCGACACCAAGGAGAAAAATATACGGCTCCTGAGTGGCCGTTTGAAAGAAAGTTTGTCTAGGATTTTGAATAATAAAAGAACCGTGTCGCTTGATAGTCCAGGGGCAATTTAAATCCTTGGGAGATTTTTAATGGTGGAACATTTCTTGACAACAAGCAGAGAACACTAATGTGATTTAATGTTCGCTTGATACAGACTAGTCAGTAGTCACCTTCACCATACAAAATTCAAAACAAATAAAGAGCACCGATAAAATATACTAATGGCTATAAATATAACCCCACTTACAAATATTGAACAGTATACTCTCCCAAACGGCTTTTTTAAAGGCCGCGCTTCGAACTCTAGCTGGTCGACCACCTCTGACTTGCGGCTGTGGTTTCGAGCCCTGGTTTGAGCGTATTTGGCATGGAGATAGGGGCGCCTTCTTAACCTCGTGGGTTTCCTCCGGGCACTCAGGTTTCCTCCCACTGCTAAAGACCCCTACGCGAAAGCGAATTATTGAAATGAAATTAAACCATGTGTTAGTCCTGAAATGACCTAGTTTTGTTTAGTGGACGTTAAACCTCATTTCTCACTTTCTCTCGCTTTTTTTTGGAAACCGTAACATTATTCAATGACCACATGTTTTCTTACATAGTAGAAATCATTGAAAACATCTAGTTATATTTAGAATGTGTATATCCACTATTAAAAAATAATACGACAGTTAAAATATAACTGGGGCAAGCCGCCCACAACAAATATGGTAATGGTCCGCCAGAATCGTTTGCGTATCTAAACGTTTTATATGAATTAGACTGACGCGGTTTCCATGTAGACGTGTTTAACGTTAGTTGTTGTTGTAGAAATCAATATCGTATACATTTAGTTTAGCTGTCTTCGGAAGTACTGCTATGACACAGGGCAATGTTACATTATACGATTTAATGAAAGGTCAAAGATGACGAATGGCAATATTCATCGTAATAAAGAAAACAATCTACTTTTATTCAAAGAAATAAAAATAAGTGCTCACGATATGATTTTTTAAATATTTTTATGTTTATGAAATTACAATAAGATATAGGATAAAATGAAAAAAAAATATTGCACAAACATGTTGTCTGATATCAAGTAAAAATATTCAAATTGCACTTAGGCAGGACAATGAGGAGTACATAATGGATTGATGTTAAAATAAATAGAAAATAAATAGTAATAAGTAACGATAACAAACAACAACCGAAAAAAAACAACTTCAATTGTACATGTTTTACATAAGGTCAGTTAAACGTTTATTATATAAGAATTATCTAATAACAATTTCGGGGCCCCTATACCTTATTCCATTAAAATTCGGGTGATTTTAAATTGATATATTTTTTTAAAATTGTTGTAGTCTGGATATTCTGTGACTAAATGTTATGTAGTGTTGAGAAAGTAAGAAACCCACATATAATAGGGTTTTTTTTCACTACTCAAAATGCAACTGCTTTATACAGACCAAATGGGTTGGATGTTTAATTAGATTGCATAAAAAGCGAGATACATAAAAACATAATTATAGAATATTAAGAGTAGGGAGTACACAGTCATCTGTATTATGTTTGTTAATCAACAGTAAGAACCTAATCTTTTCTAACACTTATAATAATCCAAACCGAACATCAGCATGTTACAATTACAAAGAATATTTAAAGTTAATAATAATTTATACTAAACAAATAGGTTGCCTGATGACGAACAATGACCCACTAATAGCTTTGTCGTCTAAGCTCTGTAAAATGTCTATTTTCAGTGATGGTTTACAAAATAATTAGCAAAGAATAAACCTGGAATTGGTTACCGAATAGCATTGCAACTCGGCCAAGTCGTGACCATTAAAATATTGTTGACAATAAACATGAGTTTTATTTGAAAGAAGTTAGGAAAATATTAGTTGGTAATCTCAACCGCTACTGTGCTAACACCTTTTGATCGAAAATTGTTGAAATTCACTACAAGAATTTATAATAATAAGTTAGGGCAACTCAGCAATTTCAACTAGAACTGCGATGCAGTAATGACGGGTTTCACCGGTGCCATGTTACTCCTGAACTTATGTCACTTCTGGTTCAACGTTACCCTTGAACTTATGTCACATCCGGGACTAATAAAGCAAATTCAGCAATATCAAATCCATTTATGTCAAAGAAATGACCCTAAAAAAATTTGTTACTCACTTACCGCTAAGTTAGGTGACTTTCTTGTGGGGAAATAAAATGCGAAGAAAGGGTTAAAATGTGATCCTGACGAAACTAGCTATTTCGATCCTATTTCCGAGATACAATCAAATTGGAAAACATAAAATAATAACAAGGATAATCAGAACAAAAACAAAAGTATGAAACTAGAACTGCGATGCAGCAATAACGGGTTTCACCGGTGCCACGTTACCCTTGAACTTATATTACTTCCGGTGCCACGTTACAATACCAATTTCATTTATAAATTTGTTACCATGTGTTACCTATGTCAAAATTTGTTACTAACTCACCCCTTTGTTTCTAATGGGACATGTCTCGACAAGGGAAGATGCTAGAAGCTATTGTTGGACATCTATATGATCGTATAACTCACTTCAAAACATTTGTTTAAGCGACTAATAATACAGCTTGTGCCAAAATTACATTACTTCCGGTGATAATGAAAATGTTAAAAAAAATTCTATGGAATTTTAAATAGAACAAGGCATCCATGGTGAAAATTTTATGATAACCGAATAATAATTTGCATTTTTATACACCAAAAACTTTGAAAAGTGAGTTTTAGAATATTGTCAATGTCTCTGCATATGTATGATCGTATGGGTTCATTCTGTTTATTGATTCGAATCAATTATATTAAAAATCAGACTCGTTTGAATAAAATATCAGTTTTGAGGTCTAAAAATTCAGTCTGTGCCTAAATGACGCCATTTGCTGTGACAGTGAAAATGTTAAGTTGGATTGAGATAGCCAAATGTGGCATAAGGCATCAATTGGTAAAACATTTTTGAAAATCGAACAATAATTATTGACTCTTTTACAAACAAAATAACGTGAAAAGTGACGCATGTAAAACCGCCTATTTCTCGGCAACTGCGCATATTACAAACTCATTTTGACATACATTCTCCTCGTATTGATTAGTGCTAATAAAATTATAAAAGTTGCGAAGAAATATATTAAAATATGAAGACGGTGAATTGGGTTGTAAATAGCCGATTTTTACACCTTTTGTTCACCCTAAAGTGAAAATGGCGAAAATACAAAACCGATATAAAAAAAACTAAGTCCGACATATTTTGCGCCTATAGTAAGAGCATTTATCTTCATTACTAAGATTTTTAGAAAATAATATTTTCTTGTGAAAAACCTTCCGACCCGTCAAAAACTAAGTCCGACATATTTTGCGCCTATAGTAAGAGCATTTATCTTCATTACTAAGATTTTTAGAAAATAATATTTTCTTGTGAAAAACCTTCCGACCCGTCAAAATTTAAGTTTTAGTCAAATTTACATCAATTACGGTGCCAACAGCAAACGTTATTGGTAGACACAAGTTGGGAATTTGCACCAAGGAGTATATGAGTTTGTTTTGTACAAATCGGGCAATAAATAGTTAACTTAGAACCCATAAACTGAAATTAAAATGCGAAAAAGTGATCCTGACGAAATTGGTTTTTTCTTGGCAAGGAAAGATGCTAGTAGCTTTTTTGTGACATTGGAATGAAATATCATAATGTGAAACGAATACTAAATATAACTGACTTCAAACAAATATTTGTTTTTAAGGCTAAAAATACAGTTTTTGCTAAAATGACATGAAAATGTTAAATTAGTTCTATGAAATCATAAATGGCATAAGGCATCACATGGTGAAAAATTTATGAAAATCGAATAATAATTGACACTTTTAATACATGTAAGTGATCGTAGCAAAATTACTTGACTTCCGGTGATAATAAAAATGTTAAATTATTTTATGAAATTAGAAATAGTATCATCACATGGTGACTAGTAGAAAATCGTATATTCATCTACAACCGTTCAAGCTAGAAACCATTTTGTGGTATCTGTATGATCGTATGGGTTCATTCTATTTGTTAATTGGAATGAAATATTAAATTTGAAACAAATAAAGTGTGAATATGTTGAAAGAAAAGTGAAATTCAAAATAATTGATTCTTTTACAGGCAAAACAACGTGAAATGTGACTCATGCAAACCAAACTTTCCTATTTTTCGGCAACTTTTGATATTACAACTAATTTTGATATACAATCTCTTTGTATGGGTTATTGCTACGAGTTTATGAAAGTTACGAAGAAATATTTTAAAATATGGGTTGTAACTAGCTTATTTTTATCCCCTGTTCACATTTTAATCGAAATGGCCCTAACGGGAAATTGAAATTTAAAAAAAAACTGAGCCCGATGTTTTGTGCGTCTTTACAGGGTACACCCTTTAAGTTATGCCAGATTTGAAAACAATAATATTTGCCTTTAAAATGTGGTACCTAACTGTCAAAATTGTGTTTTGTGGTAAAATTTCGTCACTTCCGATGCTGACGGTAAATGTTATCGGTACCAAAATCAATGACATTTGGGACCACGGAGCATATTATGAACTTCGTTTTGTACAAATCAAAAAATAAATAATTAATCTAGGACCGAAAAACTGAATTTGCCAATGGCGGCTAACACAAATTACTGAGACACAATTGTTCACATTTTCCCCAGTCTGACGACTGTTTCATCTTTTGTAAAATACTATCAATACATATTCACAAATAAATACGTGTTTTATAAAAACTAAAATGTTCAAAATTTGGCGCCTTATTTTTGCGAAGATTTGTCGGAAATTAAAAATCTGAAGCTCCGAAGCTATGTGACCTGTCTCGGGCTATGTCAAAATGTATCAATGTTAAAATCCAACGATTATTATTAATATTACGGCAATAATTCAAAAAACGACATCTTCGGTGATTTCGGACATTTCGCATTGTCGCAGAACGTTCAAAAAAAATCTAAGTCAAACCTACTTTCACAGTAAAAACGAAGACTTCTGAGATATGCTCAAGTGGAAAAAAGAAGAAGAATAATCTACGCAGTGTGAAACCCTAATAATAGGAATAATCCGAACAAAACCAAAAGTGTTTCACATAAGCTAAGCAGTGGGAAACCCTAAAAGTCTAGTTGATCAACATTTGTATATAAATGGTCACTAAAAGTCCCAAAAAAGCAATACACTTCTTCCTGGTATGATAAGGGAAACCATACAAATTTTAGATTGGTTAATAGATTTCCTAACTCTTGAATTGGCCATCAAAATCGATGACGATGATCGGTTAACTAGCTTTGTACCAAATGGACATAATTCTGGGTCGTTCGTCGGAAATTTTGGTGAAAGTTATTACAATCAATGCTCTAAAACCTACATGATTTCGGAACAAGGGGTATACCTCTGTAAATATCGAAAAAACACCAACAATTTACATATACATTTCGTAACAAAAGGCATACCTCGGTAAATATCGAAAAACACTGAAAATTGGCATAATCTATTATTGTAGCCTCTTATGTGATACAAATAATGTAAACGAGATACTGTTGGACAAACGGTTGGACAGGTTCCCTGAGTTCCCTAACAAGGTTTTATTTTTTTATAAATTGTATTGTTGGGTTAATTATACGGGTTTAAACAAATAACCAATAATGCAAAATGGCATTTGAAACCTCTATCCATACGCCACCCAAATCAGTAACACTAACTGAATCAAGCCAGGTTGGGGTGGGGGGGAGGGGATTGAACTGGAGGTAGTAGTGGTTACGCCCAGTCCCGAATAAAATTATTTAAATCAGTCTTAGATTAATACTCATTCAAACGTATATAAATAGACATTAACCTGTTAATTCCACACCCACATTTGTCAAACTTTCAGAATTGATCTATATAGGAATTTAAACGAAGGAAGTCATACAAAAAAGTACCAATGCTCAATAAATACACAGAAAATACATGTATTTTACAAGAGGTTTTAAATATTACGAATTTAAAATGGACTCTTATCTAATGCCCCCGCCAGACCAGGGTGGCGTCCTAACCGCGCTGCTGCGGCCCTAGACGACACGAAAATGCACAAGGTCGCCGGCAAACGTGAATACAGCGCGCGAAAATGTCCCAAAAAAATGACAAACTTGAAAAAAAAGTCGTATTCTCATAGCTTTCCAGTTAAGATCGCATAACCTTGGCGTTTGTTTTGAACATGCTCAAAATAAACGCCGTGACTCGGTCTGGCGAGGGTATAAGTAACTAACTAGAGTAAACATATACGATTAAATAATATAAACACACTTACAGCCCACACACATCGGCCACCATATATATAAAAATATATAATTGGCGGTCTGCTTTTAGCTTGTATGAAAATTAAAATGTTGAGGAAAGAAACACGGTATTATGTATTATTATTATGCGGTCGCATAATTCTGTGTTTCTTTCCTCAACATTGTAGTTATATATATATAATTTTAAATAACGAACTCTCAGATATATATACCAAAAAATACTAAATTTGGATGGAATAATCTATATTTAAATAACTATTACTTAGTGCTAAGATCTTTCGGCCTTTCGGCGTCTTCAGGACTAATGGCGTCGCAGGTCTCAAATACTACATCCGGAAAATAGAACAATTCCGCTTAGTAGTCATCTGGAAACCTGTGGAAAATTCGAAGTAGCACCGATATATAAATTAAATTTCATAAATGAACATCTTCTTGAAGCCAAAGAGAACAGACTAATAGAATTATTCTCCCCGAAGCTTAATGATGGAAGATGAACATTCATTTTTTTAAAATTATCATTCCCCTTTGACATACTAGAGTTATGTCCCTGTAATGACGTCGCGCTATTGTGTAACTAGCGACGCCATTAGTCCTGAAGACGCCGAAAGGCCGAAAGATCTTGGCACTAATGTAAAAGTTATTTAAATATAGATTATTCCATCCAAATTTAGTATTTTTTGGGTATATATATATATATATATATATTTAAAAGATTCTAAATTCAACTCTCAGGTTTATATACCAAAAATACTAAGATTTGGATGGAAAGACTATATTTTAATTACAATTACATATTTGCTAAGATCTTTCGGACTTACGGCGTCTTCAGAGCTATGTAAGACGCCGTAAGGCCGAAAGATCTTAGCAAATATGTAATTGTAATTAAAATATAGTCTTTCCATCCAAATCTTAGTATTTTTGGTATATATATATGTATAAATGTAAACTAAATAAAGCTGCTCTCAGTATATAATATTTAAAAAAACACAATTTTTAACTAATAACGATTCATTAAAACTAAAAATGTATCACATTCCGCCGAGTACACACCTCAACGGTCGAAAGTACGAGGCGGAATGTGATAAATTTTTAGATTTAATGAATCGTTATTAGTTAAAAATTGTGTTAAATATATATATATATATATATATATAATACAATATATACAAAAAAATAATTCTGGAAACAGCTCTCAAGTGATATATATAAATAAGATTTCTGAAAAGAAAACAAACTCTGTGACGTCTTTCTATTGAACCTCTTCGGACTTAAATATGATAGCGTAACTATATCCGAAGAGGTTCCGATGGAACTGATAGAGCTAACAGAAATAATGTAGTTTGTTTTCTTTTAAAACATCTTATTATTATTATTATTATTATTATGTATATATAAATAAAAGATTGATATATATAAAATAAATAAAAGATTCTACTCCCAGGTAAAAGTATATTGAAATATGGGGGTTTTAAAAGAAAGATTTGCTTTGAAAACCATGAAGATTAATTCTGCGACTTAGTTGTTGGTCAGTCTTTTTAATAATATATCGTTTACCGAATTCAGCACACACCATCATGTATACCACATTCTTTAAATGGCAATTCATGTGTTGCCTAATTGTGAATGTTTTAGTTGAGAATATGGTTATACTGGGTTCCTTCTATTACATCATCACACAATTTACATCTTCTGTCGTCGCATGTTGAAACACACGGTGGAGTAGAACTAGTTTCTGTGTCCATATCGAAAATAGAATGATACCTCTCCTGAGCAAACATTTGTATGAATGTGGGAAGGGTTTGATTAAAGTCAGCCCCATCTATAAACTGAATTTTGAAGACACACTTTTGCTTGTACGTGTAACTGGAGAGCTTTGTTTCATTAAATTGGTCGGAGCAAAAGTCAACGCAAAAGGAAATTAACCAGTTGTGTCCAATTACTAACTTCTTTCCAGATTACTGTATATGACGTCGTTATGACGACGTTACTAAGGATTACCATGGACCGTATATAGATGGACAGGCAACGATTCCCTTTGGTTGAATTCTCTGTCGGCCACGTTAGACATGACGAGATCTCAATGTCAATGATAAACCAAGCGATGTGACTTTTGACATTGCGGGATTTTATACAGATTAATTTCTCGAACCCCTTCTTAGAGTTTATTGTATTTTTATAGTAACACGGTATTTTTTCAACCCGATGCGTATTTCTATCAGGTAGAGACGAATTTCTCCAGTTTAGAACTTTGAAATTTCCAAGTGCAACAGTTGAAAAAAGTAAAAGGATCGATTTCAATATTTTCATCGTTTTTGTAAGCATATTGGTGTTGTCTGATAATCCAAATTCCCGTATGCATGAAGGATTTTAAAATAATGATTAATTTTGAAGAAAGTTTGTTTTTAACGAAAACCCGACATTTTTCGGATTCCCGTGTCCGTGTCCGAAGTAAACAAAGACAATATTTTGATACATTTACAACCCAATCATCAGTAGTATATCTATGCATGGGTTGAAAAAAAGAGTAGCAAGATTAATAAAAAAAAATATTATGACTTGATTTCGGTTTCTTTGCTTTTAAACTTAAATACTGGTAATTGCGCGAGGGGAGGTAATTTGATTATAGTCACGATTATCAGTCTACTTTTCGCCGCGGCACAGAATTCTACAGGCTTTGTGGGCATTGTCTATCCATATATAAACGGTCCATGGTACTACGTTATCGTTATTATTACGTTATGTCCTGATGATGCCCCTGTGGCGGAAAATATTAGTGATTAAACAATTAATAATGATAAAGTAGTTCAATTTATACTATTTTGTTTTAGATATTTAATACTGAGAGCTGAAATCTTGTCAGTTGTCTTATAGAAAATATCTTTTTCAATTTTAGTGCCTTTTTTAATAAGTAAGATATCAAGAAAGGCTATCAGTTCATCACTTTGCTCCATAGTAAATAACTAAAATTGAAACAGGTATTTTCTACAAGACAACTGACACCAAACAATACCTTTAGTTTCAATTTTAGTGCCCTTTTTAATAATTAAGATATCAAGAAAGGCTATCCGTTCGTCGCTTTGCTCCATAGTAAATTACTAAATTTGAAACAGATATTTTCTATATTAATAAGACAACTGACACCAAACAATACCTTCAGTTTTATTCATGTCATCCCAAACATACGAAAGTATCATTACCATATAATCTCGCTCGCCGTATTTGTACCATCGTTTCATCACCATCAACAAGAGAAAAGAGATTAGAGGAATTGAGAACATTTCTCACAAAGGGAAAATATCCATCCACCCTAATATCTGATGGAATTTTAAAGGCCAAAACGATTGATATTAGCGAGCTTCGTTTGGTCAAACCAAAAGAGAAAAGTCTCAATTCCCTTGTATTTGTTTCAACATTCAACACACGAAATCCAGAAATGTCAAACGCCATTGTAAATAATATGGCAATTTTATCAAAAAGAGACAGGATGAGATCGGTAATGCAAGGGGTAACATATATTAAATCCAAGGGACAGCCAAAGAACTTGAAACAAATATTAACAAAAGCTAAATTCGTAACCCAAGACGAACAAACAGTCTACAAAGTAACCAAATGTAATGGTAAACGATGTGGGTTATGTAATTACATATTAGGAAGCACAAATTTCACTTTCAAAAATGGACCTACGTTCAATGTCAAAACCAATATGACATGTAACGTCAATTATTTAATATATGTTATCACTTGTTGTGGGTGTGGTGAAAACTATATCGGGTGTACGAACAATCTTAGAAATAGAATGAATGTGCATAGACAACACATAAGGGACCCCAAGACAAGAATGATTCCATTGAGTGCACACATTGATACCTGTGCAAAGGATAAAAACCCTAATTTTGTTGTATATCCATTCTATAAAATGTTTACTCCTGATAATATACGAATGGGGATCAAAGAAAAATATTTCATCGATAATATTCTGATAAGGAATATTATAAGAGAAACGACCTTAAAATACTTGACGACAAACGGGTATATGCAACTATAGATTCCAACCATGATAAAATAACAATGGGATTAATAAACGGCTTAATCCAAGATCATAAAAACGAATTGACGGACAATGAACAGGACTATCTCCGGAAATTCGAGTTTAAAACAAGTCAGTTTTACGGTCTTCCAAAGATACACAAATCCAAGATGATCAAAGAATCCATTCAACACCAAAACGCCGAAATTATCAGTAATTGTCAGCCAGACGATCTCCCTTTCAGACCAATAATTGCCGGTCCATGCTGTCCTACTAACAGGCTATCAAATCTCATTGATATCTTACTCAAGCCGTACGTGCCAAATGTGAAATCTGTTATTCGGGATGACATAGATTTTGTTAATATATTACCCCAAAATCTAAATGATGGTGACTTTTTCGTAACCATGGATGTTTGTAACATGTATGGCAATATTTTCCATGACCTATGCGCCCAGGCCGTAGAATATTGGCTGGATAAACGTCCTGAATGCAGTCATGGGCGAATTTCAAAAAACTTTATCCTCAAAGCCATACGTATCATCCTGACTAACAACACTTTCACATTTGGCGAAACAAATTACAAACAAATTCTTGGTATAGCGATGGGTACCAAGGCGGCACCACAATTAAGTTATTTAACAATGGGGTTTCTTGAGGAGAAATTATACTCAATTGTAGAAATTAACCATGGCGTGGAATACCGATTATATTTAGAAAATCAGTTGAAACGATTCCTAGACGACGTATTCTGTATTTGGAATGAACGAATTGGCAACATTGCAGACTTGCAACATATAATGAATGATTTAGACCTAAATATCAAATTTACAATTGAAACGAACGATCTGCAAATCGCATTCTCGGACGTTCTAGTGAAACGAAGGGGAGAGCTCCTCATAACGGATATGTATTCTAAAGAAACAGATACCAAAAAGTATCTCTCTTATAAATCATGTCATCCACGCCATACAAAAAATGATATACCCTTGTCCTTAGCTAGAAAAATATGCACAATTGTGATAGATGAAGACCTGTGGATTATCAGATTAGGTGAACTAAAAAGAAATTTATTGAAGCAGCATAACCCCCTTGAGGTAATAGAAGTTGGGATAAATAAGGCGTTGGCAATTGATATCCAAATGTTGAGGACTACTAAAGTGAAAGACAGTTCGGATAACATCATTACTTTTGTCTCTACTCACAACCCTCAACACTCCAACTTCTTTAAAAGAATGTACCAGAGCAGAACAATCCTGGCATCAAACGACAACCTCAGAATGAAGTTTCACAATGTACAATTCATTAAATCACAAAGACAGCCACCTTATCTGAAACGTCTTTTAACTAAAGCAAACTTCAATTCATCTATCACAAGGACCGGCTTTTATGTATCGAAATGCGCGGATCTTCGATGAAAATGTTGCGACCATATAACACCAAATAACTAATATAATTTTCATAACTCTACCTTTAGCGTCAATGAATTGTGACACAAAAAATGTCATACATGTCTTGACTTGCAAGGGTTGTGAAGTTTTTTTATATATTTGGGAGACATCCAATCATCTACGGGATAGAGTACGTAACCATCAGCGGGATTGTAATATGGAATATGGGCCCTTATTTGTAAATCGACACATCTTTAAATGTGCGAAACACTTACAAGTTAAATTTCAAATTTTCCCTTTTTATAAAATGAAAGTCGATGACATCACGAAAAGGAAATCGATGGAGAACCATTTTATTAAAAAAAATACGCTCCTCGACTTAATAGTCGTTAAGTAACAAATGACCATAAATTTCATTTATTAATAGTCTTAATCTATCCCGTTATTATCTATCATTCATTGTTTCTAAATTATATTGTACCCAATAAGCAACCGATTAACACACGTGTATACATGTTTTCTGCTCGTTACCTATATACTATGTAACCAAGACGGACGAAAAGTACTTTAAAATGTTATTTAACCGGTGTTGAAATCAGTTTATGTCGGCATACCTTTTTATCTATTCATCATTTACCGTGAAAGAGAGTAGTACAGCTTTGCGGTTGTGCTAATAATTTTGGATATATATATATATATATATATATATATAAATAAAATTAAAATATTAGAGGAAAAAACACTAAAAATTAAAATTTTGGCTAGTACTTTCATCGTTATCAAACGAATCGTCAGGCCATTTTAATGCGTTACTATGCTGTTACAATAACGTTACGTCATAACAGAGGAAAATGACTATGTAAGATATAAAAACTAAAATGAAATAACATTGATTAATCATCAAACATAATTAAAATAATCACCGGGTTGTATTTAGCGATAAAGTTGCTTTCTTTTGTTTCCAAGAGATCATTATCACTAATATTGAGCTTGTACAATGGGAAAATCTTCAATTGACCTTTACCACAAATAGCCAAATACAACTGACAAGAATGGTGATTATAATTTTTTAGAAGCGCGCCACCAAACAAACCGAGACCGATGGAAGAGGGGTCCAAAACAACAGCAAAATTAGACCCCAAAATAATAAACATTTCAGACTATAACCTCACCGAAGATGATATAAAATTGTTGTCAAAATGGTTAAAGTTTACTCCTACTCCAAAAGAGAGCAAAGAACTCCTGCAATCGGAAATTTCAAAGTTTTGTCGTAAGTTACGTTTAGCAGAATACTTTACGGAAGTAGAAGAAAGCGATGACAATAACCCTACACAACTTCATCGAAATGAGTCTGAAAGTCTAGTGTGGAACAAATCAACGTTCACACCAAATATAGGTAGGGACCAATACTTGGACGAATACATAAGAAATACTCAGAATCACACTATTCGGTCAAATAAGGTTAAGTTTAACATTACTTTCAAGGAAAGGAAAAGTATTAATAATTTAAGCAAAAATCCTAATATTATAATAAAACAAGCAGATAAGGGAGGGGCTATCGTTCTCATCAATAAGTCATTTTATCATAATTTTATCATAAGTCATTTTATCATAATTGTGAACTTCTTAATAATGAAGAACATTACAAACTTACAACCGACGCTATAGAACGGAAAGTTAAGACAAAGGTAATAAATATCACGATAGCAAACAAAGCTCTGTTAACGACAAAAGAAACAAATTACCTCACAAAGTATGATCCCCAGCATGCTTATTTCTATGGTCTTCCAAAAGTTCATAAAAGTGCCCTTGTCCAGAAAGCTGTATCAACACAAAACAATGCTATCATAACCATTTAAGATCCAACTGATTTAAAGTTTAGATCCGTAGTAGGGGGACCTAATAGTAGTACACAGAGATTGAGCAACTTTGTAGATATCATCCTCAAACCTTTTTGTACACACGTGAAAAGCTTTTTGCGTGATGACATAGACTTTTTGTGCAAACTACCAGAATCTGTAGACGCTAACAGCATTTTAGTCAGTTTTGATGTTGAAAATATATACAGTAACATCGAACAAGATCTTGGATTAAAGGCAGTAGATTACTGGTTAGAAAAGCTTGAAACAGAATGCCCAATAAGATTTCCTAAGTCATTTGTTGTAGAAGCGCTTAAAATTGTTCTGGCAAATAATACTTTTTATTTCGCTAGTTAATTTTATGATCAAATTAAAGGGGTAGCTATGGGCACCAAAGTCGGCCCAACATATGCAACGCTTAGCCTTGGTTATTTGGAAGAGCTGTGGTATTCGGAAATAGAGCAGAATTTGGGTCGTGAAATACAATTATTCATTGAAGCAGCATGGAGGAGATTTCTGGATGATTGTTTCATAATATTAACAAATAATCCAAAACTCATTATTCAACTCCATTCCCTGCCCAATTCGATGACGAAAGTTTAAATTTCACGATCGAAAAAAGCACAACCACTCTCAACTTTTTAGATGTGTCAGTAACGCTTTTATCCAATGGAGAAATAAGAACCGACTTATTTTATAAAACCACGGATACACATCAGTATTTAGACTTTCGTTCATGTCATCCAGCGCATACCAAAAGGAATATTCCTTATAATCTTGCAAGACGGATATGTACAATAGTATCTTCGGAAGAAGATAAATCTAAACGTCTTAAAGAGCTAAGGGAAGAGCTAACATAATCCTTTACAATTGATAAATATTGGTATAGAAAACGCCGCTAAAATCAACATTGGTGATCTCAGAAAACCCAAAATAAAAGAGAACGATTCTTATAATATAACTCTTGTCACAACATTTAATCCTGCGCAAGAAAGAGGGTTGTCCATTGTAAAGGGGCGGTTAGATAGTTTAAAGTATAGTAGTAAATTAAAATACATCCTAAATAATTCAAAAATTGTAAATAGTCTAAAACAACCTCAAAATCTTAGAAGAATGTTAACATCGTCAAAATTTGATTTTGATATTTCGGTACCCCGTGTATCCAAGTGTGGGGACCTACGATGTATGACATGTTCCGATATATTAGAAGGAACATTTGTCGAAATTATTAAAGATGTTAAATTCTATGTAAAACAAAATATGAATTGTAAATCTAAATATGTAATTTACTTATCAATATGTAATGGTTGTAATGGCACGTAGATTGGAAAAACTGCTGATAAGCTGAATTTACGAATTAACCAACATCGCTCTAATATAAAACTCGCAAGAAATGGAGTCTTGCCGGTGAGCGAACATTTGGCTATTTGTGGTAAAGGTCAATTCAAGATTTTCCCATTGTACAAGCTCAATATTAGTGATAATGATCTCTTGGAAACAAAAGAAAGCAACTATATCGCTTAATACAACCCAGTTTTGAATGCTAAGGGGTGATTATTTTAATTATGTTTGATGATTAATTAATGTTATTTCATCTTACATAGTCATTTTCCTCTGTTATGACGTAACGTTATTGTAACAGCATAGTAACGCATTAAAATGGCCTGACGATTCGTTTGATAACGATGAAAGTATTAGCCAAAATTTTAATTTTTAGTGTTTTTTCTCTAATATTTTAATTTTATTTATATGATGAACTGAGAGTTAGATCGTTTTATATATTTTTTATATATATATATATATCGATACATGTATGAAGTTGAAACCGTAGTAGTTTTAATATAGAAAAATAAATAAAGGTTGAAAATGCCTTTGAAAAGTACTATTGTTTAATTGTCTACATGTTTCGCCTGAGCTTGTCAAGACATACAATAACAATTTCGCCTGAGCTTGTCAAGACATACAATAACAATATTGTTATTGTATGTCTTGACAAGCTCAGGCGAAACATGTAGACAATTAAACAATAGTACTTTTCAAAGGCATTTTCAACCTTTATTTATTTTTTCTATATTTAAACTACTACGGTTTCAACTTCATACATGTATCGATATATATATATATATAAAAAATATATAAAACGATCTTACTCTCAGTTCATCATATAAATAAAACAATAGTACTTTTCAAAGGAATTTTCAACCTTTATTTATTTTTTCTATATATATATATATATATATATATATATATATATACCAAAAATTATATATATACCAAAAATACTAAGATTTGGATGGAAAGACTATATTTTAATTACATTTACATATTTGCCCCGAAGACGCCGTAAGGCCGAAAGATCTTGGCAAATATGTAAATGTAATTAAAATATAGTCTTTCCATCCAAATCTTGGTATTTTTGGCATATAAACCTGAGAGTTGAATTTAGAATCTTTTAAATATATATATAAATATATAGAAATATTGAGCCTTTAGAAAGAAAAACAAATTTCATCTTAGCTAGAGCTTTCACCCACTACGGGGATCGATAGTGGGTGAAAGCGCTAGCTAAGATGAAATTTGTTTCTTCTTTCTAAAAACTCAATATTTCTATATATTTTTACCCGAGAGCAGAATCTTTTATTAATTTTATATATATAGTTTATTAAGTTTATATTTATATATATATATGTGTGTGTTTGTATCATAATATCATGTGGAAAAATAGATTAAATATTTGAAATATTAGTAAAACATTGACTAGAAAAATATATGTTACAACCGTAAGTAAAAGGCAAATTGATATTCATTTGAAAAGTTCTGGGAGAATACCTCAATCTCTCTCGCTAACCCGTGGACATCAATAAAGTATTACATTTTTTCTGAGCACACACAAATGGTTCCACGTTGGTGTTCGCACGTATATCTAACGCTAATTTCTGTTTATTGAAGAAGTCTGACACGGACCTTTAATTTACAAGTTGAACACTTTGCTGAGAATATTGAAGCATTAGCTTTGCTTGCGTATGGCAATATTTTCGACCATATTGCAAGGTCGAAAGGCCCTAATTGTTTGTTAGATCAAACGTACGAAAGTACAAACTTTTGATTTAGGATAAACCCAAGGTGGTGCTGAAATGTCGTCATTATACGGATTACATTATATTAATAAAGTACAACAGATGATATCGTTATTACCCGATTTCTAACCTAATAAAATCGTGTCGATACCAATTGTGTAATATCAATTTTTTGCACAACAGTGGGCTTCTATTACATGCATATAAATTCTGAAGAAGTAATTGTTCAAGTTCTTCTGCAGATCTATATAAATAAAGGACAAAGTATGATATCATGTATTTGTTCAAGAACTTCCGCTGATCTATATAAATAAAGGACAAAGTATGATATCATGTAATTGTTCAAGGACAAAGTATGATATCATTATTACCCCGATTGTTAGTCTAGTAAAAACTTATCGTTGACGTCAATCGTGTAATGTAAAATGTATCCACACCTGTTGGCTTCTATTACATGTATATAAAAATTCTTAATTCTGATGAAGAAGTAATTGTTCAAGTTCATCTGTTGATCTGTATATAAATAAAGGAAAAACGATGGTATCATTATTACCCCGATTGCTAGCCTAATAAAACCTTGTCGTCAATATTAATTGTGTAATGTAAATCAAATTTACACACACCAGTTGTCTGCTATTACATGTATGTAAATATTCTTAATTCTGATGAAGAAGTAATTGTTCAAGTTCATCTGCTGATCTGTATAAGAAAGCGGCCGATTCTCGATATCCTGCTATCAACTGTTTAATGGTTGAAAGCTCTGTTCCACTCAGTTGACTTTTGTTATTCTGTTTTTTCATGCTTAGATCTGTAGGACCTGTAATAAAACAACTTTGAATATATTTTCGAATGCCTGTGGACTTTTATCGCAACAAAATACAACATGTTTTAAAAGGCAAATTAAGATAACAGCAAGACGACAACGGTTAGTCTGGTGTCCACTATCCCAAATTTAATTACTTCCACGTTTATCGTTTTATAAAGCATCTTGCAATCACATTGTTCATCTGCACCACCTAAGCATAAAATGCTGAATATCAAGGTATTTATGTATTAAAACTATAAATCAAGTTTCACCACTTCCCCCAATTAAAAGCAGAGTAATTCTGTTCTAAAATATAGGGCAATCAAAATTCGTATCTCCCCTTAAAACACTGATCACCCAAACGCGGCCAAAACACTCACCTAATGAAAGTTGCCGTGTCCCAAAAATGCGTGACGGACAGGCCGACTCTTGTTTAGTCTCAGCAGAAAATACTCATCGAATTCATTCAAGGCAATAACCTAATGAACCTATCTACACAAAGTTTGCGCGTTCTGCCTCAATTGCACCCCCTAAGTCTCGATCAATGAAATTGTACTGCTTAATGAAGGCATTCACCTAATGAACTACAGTAAATTTTAAATTCTTTGATCTGTCAGAAGCAGAGTCATAGTGTCAAAAAAATGGCGAAGGACAGACAACGAACATATGTTTGCATTTCGCCCTTTATACATACACCTAGACTGGATGACCTGCTCTAAAAGACGTCAGAAGATTCTCTATGCCACTGCGCTATTCTGACAAAGGAGCGAGGCCGACGTATTATAGCAAGTTACTCAGTCTACACATACACCACGACCTTGGTACGAGTTTTAAAAAATCAGCCAGATTGTTACTAAGAACGGCATTGGTACGGCGAGGTTTTTGTCAGCGTGATAGGCCAGGACCCACTACGCTGGCATGGAAACCGCACCTTACCCGCGTAGCGCGAAGACACGGTGGAAAATAAAGCGTGGCGATATAGCAGTGGGAGCGATTACATGGCGACGCTCTTGCTAGGCCACGCACTTTCAATTAGACGTGAAGTGATCCTGGCGAAAGCCTAATGGGCACGTGGCCAATTACTTGCCGATCAGACCATGCTCTACGCTGTTCCCGCTCCCACTACATTTTTCCACCACGACCTCGCCAAGGGGCTATAATGCATGTTCCATGCCATGGAAATGGGGTCTTTGTAACAGGGTGGTGGCAACTTCATTAGGCGCGGTGGGAGAGTGACAAGAGCATGATAAGAGCACAGTGAGGACGTACTGGGACGTGGTGTACGCGTAATGAGAACATGAAAATGGGTGAAATTTCGGCGATTTTGCACGTAAAAAGGAACGCCGTAATCGCGTTGCAGGGTCTTCGCTGTATGTGACAGTGGGCTTAAAAGATGTAATTAAACGTTTGTTTACTTTTACTTACCAAATTCACCATTTTGAACGTTATTGTTCTGAATAACCGGATGCTGTAAAACTGTTGGGTGGTGATGAGCCGGATGCTGATAACCAGGAAAACCTGGCCTAAATAATCCGTTGCCATTGGCGAAAAAGGGGGAAGGGAAATCAGGAGCGGGTCTGAAGGCAGGGGGTTGAGTCTGGTGGCGAACAAAGTCGTTATTTGTGGGAGCATTACGATCTGCATGTGGTTGACTGTTAGCTTTAGGCGACTGGGTAGTCTGGGGGTTAGGCGCAGTTATCGTTGGAGTAACAGGTGCTATGGTCATAGATCTAGCCTGAAATATAGAGACAATTTTGATAAGAATGAAGATTTTAGTGTGTCACTATGATAGAGGCTACCTTTGCCTAAAGATATGAAATGCAATTATTAGAAATAATGTAGTATACAATTTAGCCGTCAGCTAGTCTGCATCATGTGTTATGCTACATAAAGTATGAATATAGACACATTGAAGGAAAAAAAACTTTACAATTTATGATTTTCGTGAAATGTAGTTAAGGCCAAGTAAAACTAAGTAGGGACCAAAACATTAGCGCGTAGAAGAATTCATGTGTATTAATAAAAAAGTTAGGACATAAGTCCGTATTTCTATGAAATCGGAAAAAATGTATTCTGTACACATAATACTGGTTACAGTAATTTATCTCAGAATGTTTTAGATCTAGGAGTGGGGCAATAGGCTTACGTCATAAACTAGTATGCTCATTCATGCCATATAATATGTAATTATATTACACTATCTTAAAGCATAGAAATCAATACTTTTTATGCCGTCGCCCCTGTCCGTCCGTCCGTCCACAATTGTTTGTGGACTCTCTACAGGTCACAATTCTTATCCGATTGTGACGAAACTTTAAATATAGGCTTATCCTCATAAGATCTTGGCTGCTTTCGATATTGGCATGTATCGGATTAAAACTTTTTTTAGCTTGTAGACCCTATAGAGGTCACATTTTTGAACCGATTTTGATGAAACTTGACATGCGTGTTTATAACCCAAAGATATTGGTTCCTTACGATATATGCGCCTATCGGAACGTAATTTCCTGAATTATGGCCCCTGATTGTCAGAAAAATCAACTTATTTAGTTTGTTGTCCCTCTGGAGGTTACCTATATAGGGTCCACAACCTTGATATACCATTTTTTAACAGTATTCGCGTACGAACAGCGGCCATTTTGTATTGCAATTTTGGTCCGATTTTTCCGAAATTCGAACTCAACCTTTCCTAAGGTGTAACGGTGATATAATCAAACGATTTTCAAAATCGGATAATAATTGGGACCTCCAGAGGGACCACAAGTTAAACAAAGGCGATTTTGCGTATACTAAGGGGCCATAATTCAGGAAGTTACGATCCGATATTCGCAAATATCGAAAGGAACCAATATCTTTGGGTAATATCTATGCATTTCAAGTTTCATCAAAATCGAATTAAAATTGTGACCTCTACAGGGTCCACGACATTGATATACCATTTTTTAACAGTATTCGCGTACGAACGGCGGTCATTTTGTATGGTAATTTTGGTCCAATTTTCCGAAAAATCCCCTATGGTCCCTCTGGAGGTCACGATTATTATCCGATTTATAAAAAAATGGTTTACTCTATCACCGTTATACCCTACAGAAGGTTGAGTTGGAGTTTTTTAAAAAATCGGACCATAATTGCCATACAAAATGGCCGCCGTGTGTACGCAATTAGTGTAAAATATGGCATATCAAAGTTTTGAACCCTGTAGAGGTCACAATTTCGATTCGATTTTGATGAAACTTGAAATGCATTTCTATAATACATTCTCAGACTTTTATTTTTGAGCCTCTGTTTAATTCGGGATTTCCCCTTTAACAGTGAAGTCTGGTTAATTAAATTTATATAATGTGCCATTTGGTGATTCAAGAAGTGAAAAGTCGTCAGACATTGACATAGCTAAAAGTTTGGTGAACATTACACAAGCGCTCGGCGAAATTATGTCTCAACTGGATATGTTTAAATCTGAATTGGTCGACGTGTGTACGCAATTAGTGTAAAATATGGCATATCAAAGTTTTGAACCCTGTAGAGGTCACAATTTCGATTCGATTTTAATGAAACTTGAAATGCATTTCTATAACCCAAAGATCTTGATTCCTTTCGATATTAGCGCATATCAAATTTTAACTTAATGAAGTATGGCCTTTGATTGTAGGAAAAATCACTTCCGGTATGGTTTGTTCTCTATCTATCTCTGCCTGGCAATGCCAGCCTATCTTTATATTTATATGTTTTAAAGAAGAAGACGTACTGTAGATCGGGGCTACTTAAGACGCATTTCAAGAGAAAATGTAATAAAATAAAAACCAAGTACGAACAATCCAAACCGTAAAACGAAATTCGAAGTCCTAGGCAAAATAGTATATTCAAGCAAAATAGTGTAATCAGCAAATGGACTGCTCCCCGTGTACAAAATACACGACAAACAGTGGTAACAGGTGTCCGGAAGAGTAAGCTTAACCTGCCTGGCTAGCCACACCCGCCATAGCTGCATCCAAACTGTTAGGAGGAATCTAGGTAAAATAGCGTGATTTGCCAATGAAATATCGGTATGCAAAATGCACGTGATGAACAGTGTTAACGATGAAGTCAACAGACATTATCAGGGAGATAGTATAATATGTGTCAATTAAATATATCCAGAATGATAGCTGAGAGAGACATATCATTATGTCGACTATAAAACTTTTTAAATGTTTTAATAAGTTTAGTGCGCAAGTATCCTTGTAGTTGAAGTTTAGATGACAAATGCATCGATCTACTTAAAAAATCAGAATAAAATGAACAAGCTCTCGCGTAACGAATAAGCTGAGACACAAACACTCCGTAAGCTGGTGATATTGGAATGTTACTACTAATAAATGAAAAGTTAACAATCGGAAAGTCAAAGTCATCACGTTTATCGTACAATTTAATACTCAGTTTATGGCAATTGTCAAAATCGAGACGCAGATCCAAGTAGGAAGCGTAATTGTCACTGTCAGTGGTATTTTTAATTTCGAGCTCATCAGGATATATGAAATCTACATAATCACTAAATTTAGGATTATTAAGGGCTAAAACGTCATCGATATATCGATAAGTGACTGACATTGTGTTAAAGGGCTAATCCCGATATTTGTTATGGGAATAAAACTGCTTAATTTTGTGTTAAAATCGCTTAAAATATTCGAGTCAAGGGCTGAGCAACTACTTCAGTATTTATGATACGTTTTCAAACCACTGTAATCCGTCATTCTTCATCTGGAATTTGAGACTAGTGCCCCAATGTGTATTCTGTGGTATCTGGATTAAACCAAACATTTTTTTATAAAAATAATGTATAGTTGAAATTTGCCTTTCTCTATCAAGTACGGCGCATGGGTTATTCACTGCATATCCCTCTTAAGTAATCGTAATCGGTTATAAGGTCACCCAACGAACCAATGGACCCGAAATCTTAAAAGGGTTACGTGTCCGGATAAGCAGTTTTGGCATTCACGTCCAAACGACTCAATATTTTAAGTTGATATTTTAAGACAAAGTAAATACCCCATTCCCCTATATTTTGGCGTTTTATTTTCATACATTCTCAGACTTTTATTTTTGAGCCTCTGTTTAATTCGGGATTTCCCCTTTAACAGTGAAGTCTGGTTAATTAAATTTATATAATGTGCCATTTGGTGATTCAAGAAGTGAAAAGTCGTCAGACATTGACATAGCTAAAAGTTTGGTGAACATTACACAAGCGCTCGGCGAAATTATGTCTCAACTGGATATGTTTAAATCTGAATTGGTCGACATAAAACTTGAACTTCAAATGATGATCGAAGTTAAAGAGAATCTGAGTATTATCCAGAAGGAAAACAGTGTATTAAAAGAAAAATTAGAAAAACTGGAAGAAAATGCCAAGGTAAAAAAAAAATTGCTAGTTTTTGGAATGATTGAGGCAGAAAGGGAAACTGCAACTGAAACCGAAGCTCGAGTACGGTCGTTTCTAGGTGATAAGCTTAGAGTAGAAGGGGCAGGCTGTGAGGATAAATTGCCCATAGATAGTTGCTTTAGGTTTGGACGTAAAGTAGCTAATAAATGTCGCCCAATCCTTGTCACAGTTTTATTACAAAAGCACAAGACAGCAATTTTAAATGCCTTTAAAATCTTTAGACAAAACAGTGAGAGCAGAAAGGCTGAATATATTAAGGAAGATTTTAGCGAACGAGTCAGAAACATTCGAAGTAAAAATTGGAGCGATTTTATTTAAAGTAAAAAGTGGTGAACCTGGTGAACTTATAGCACTAAAGTATGACAAACTGATATACAGGGGGCAAGTGTATACATATAATAGTAAATTGGATTGTGTTGGTGCGTGTGGCGGTGATAAAGATGTACCAAATGAAATAAAGTTAACTCAATGATGTCATGGCCAAACCCAAAGTACCCACTGAATATACACAGAAATTGTTTCGTTATTATCTTTTAATAATAATGGTTTAAAAAGACATGTGAGTGAACCATATGTTGATAATTTATGTCAATATGACATTGTGAATATAAGTAAAACGTGGTGTAAACAATCGTCAGAATACAGATCGATGTTGCTCAACCATGAGTCTTATTCAATCACACGTGATTATACTGGAAATGGTCGTGTTTCAGGTGGATTAATTGTATTCATCAAACGTTCACTGTCCCCTTTATTTACGAGAATTCACCCTGAAAAAACTAACGGTATTTACTTTATTGCAAAGACTTCACGCCCCACTTTGTTCTGTTTTGTTTATTTACCCCCTGAGACGTCTGTTTACAACATTAAAAACAAGACCAGTGAAATTAATGGTGTAATCGAATTGAGTAATTTATTGAACGATATAAAGTATGAGTATCAAGAGGAGTTAGACATATGCATAGCCGGTGATTTAAATTTAAGAATAGGCGGTGAACAAGACTTCGTCCTTGATGACAGCATCAAGCATGTACCTGGTGAAAATTTCTACGATGTTGATGAATTTAACACACGGCGATGTTGAAAAGACACTACAGTAAATGGATATGGCAGAAGCCTACTCGAACTCAGCAAAACACACGGAGTTTACACATTAAACGGCAGAACTATCGGTGATATTAATGGAGAATTTACGTACATTTGCCACAATGGAAAGAGTGTTATAGACTATGTATTAGTATCAAACAATCTGTTCCACAAAGTGGTGAAATTTGAAATACTAAATGAAGATTTTGGCTCGGATCACTACCCTTCACATTGTGAGCTAACACTTTTAGTGAAATCAAAACAGGAAGCTACTAGCAACTGCGTTTCTGAGAATGTCTCGACCTGGCCAAGAATTAAATGGAATAATGAACATGGAGAATAATTTCTTAACCTATTACAAAATGATGAACATGAATTCGTTAAGCTACAATTAATGATAGATAATGGTGGAGTAGACAACGCTGTTTCTGTCCTTGATGGCATAATGCACCAGTTAGCGAAAAAAATGATGATGAAAAATAGTGATCCAAGAAGACAAGTACAAAAACAACCAATATGGTGGAATGACGAATGTGAGACATTAAAAGAGATCAAATTCAAGACATTGAATATTTTCCGTGCTACAAAATCTACATGTGATTTGGAAAATTACAAGAAGACAAGAAGTACATTTAAGAACTTATGTGATCAAAAGAAAAGGACGATGAAAAAGACTGAACATACTATAGGTAAAGATGCGAGTAAGGACAGTTTATGGAAACAAGTGAAATCCTTCCTCAAAACGGAGAATAATGCCAGACGTGGAATATCCAGTGATGAGTGGTATAATTATTTTAATGAACTCTATAACAATACCTCAACACAGTTAAATGAGCAGTTTCACGAAGAAATTATTGATGTTATCAGTGACAATAAGAACAGTGATAGTGGTTATAACGACATTTTGGATGCTCCAATTAGTTAACATGAAATAGTTACTGTAATTAATGACTTAAACAATAATGAAGCCCCTGGACCTGATGGTATAGTCCGTGAAATATATAAACATTCTTTTGGTATTATCATCCCATATATACTTAGTATTTTTAATTAAATACTGCTGACTGGACATTATCCAAAGGAATGGGCTTCTTCAATCATCCATCCCATATTCAAAAGCGGTGACCCAAAAAACCCAAGTAACTACCGGGGAATATCCCTATCGCCATCTTTGAGTAAAATATTTTCAAAAATTGTGAATAATAGACTAACAAAATGGTGTGAACTCAGTGATAAGCTTGGAATCTCAAGCTGGTTATAGAAAGGGACGTAGTACTATTGATCACATCTTTACATTGCAGTCTCTAATACAAAAATATTTGCCCCACGATGTAACCAATGTTTTCAGATCATTTTGTTTTAGCCAGGGTGCAATGTTTCTAACTATATTTAAACCTGTAACTTTGCGAGTTTTTGACCAATTTTAATACTTTTTTTCTTGTTACCTTCTTTGAGATACTTGACATATTTCATGACACGTGACGATGAAAATGAAAGCTTTCATATCTGCATAGGACAATAGCAGATCTAGTTAAGCTTTCATATTTTAATTGTTTTTGTTAAGATTATTATTCTTTTTTTTTGTGTTTTATCCACTTTTCGGTTTTCTCAGAATCTACCCATAGGATCTTTCTGAAATTTTTACCTACCCCCCTAAAAAAATGTGGGATTGCTGTTGGGGAATATATTTTCAGAACGTTTTTCGAATCCGAAATCACCGAATTTGACGAACAAATGTATTTGACCTACATTAATGTAACCTCGTGACTTTTTGACCTATTTTACTAATTCTTTTTTCTTTGGTACCTTGTAATCCTGACTTCAAATCTGCACTTTCGGAATTTCGAAAATTCGTCGCTGTGATTTCGAACCGGAAGTTAAATCAAAAAGACAACTTCTTTAATAGTTGTACGATTTTCATGAAATTTAGTAAGTAGATTTCACTCACTAAAATTATCTTCCCTTGGTGATATTGAGGATCAAAATTTTTTGTGTGTGTTTTATTCACAAATCGGATTTCTCAGAATCTACTCATAGGATCTTTCTGAAACTTTTACCTACCCCCCCCCCCCCCAAATGGGTGGTGGCTGTTAGGTAAATCACCGAATTTTACGAACAAATGCGTTTGACCTACTTTGCTGTAACTTTGTGACTATTTCACCTATTTTACTAATTCTTTTTTTTTTAATACCTTGACTCCTTTACTTCAAATCTACAATATCGGATTTTCGATTTTAGAAAATTCGTCGGTGTGATTTCGAGCCGGAAGTAAAAATCAAAATAACAACTTCTTTAATAGTTGCACGATTTTCATGGAATTTGGTATGTAAGTAGATCTCGCTCATGCGACTTTAAAAATGTTGTTAGAAATTTTCTAAATTATCTCCCCTTGGTGATATTAAGGATCAAAGTTTTCAAAAAAATTGACGAAATATAGGTCAGATTGCCTCGAAAAAAAAATTTTGTACTAGCTACGACACTACTGATTCGTAAACAAAAAATGGAGTTTGTAACCCAAACCGGAAGTGCTTCCATCTTGAAATGTGAAAAATAAATAAGGCTTTTTTGGTATTTTACTTACAGACATGGCAGTTATATTTTCGAAATCCTTTTAGGAAGGCCAAAAACGGTAGCGAAAACATTTTTGATTTCTGGCAAATCACGGACGCCATTTTGAATTGAAAATGACATATAGTAAAAAATCCTCATTATTGGGCTTGAAAACATACACAATTGGTCGTGGCTTAGAGAGTGTGTCTCCTATTAACGAAATTAATACATTTCATGATAGCCTGGCTCATGGTCGAGTGTTTGGTATTCTTATATTTCAAAAATTCGAATTTCTCCTTTGACGTTTTCTGTGCCGACAAGGTTGTTTTCGAGGTTAGCGGTTTTGACTTCGCGCATGCGCTACGCTAGAACCAAAGGTATGATGACTACCAAACTCCGGTCCCCCACTTGTCACGTTGGTACCTTAAAGTCCTAAAATGTTCAGATCGATACCTGTATTCCTTCAAGTCGTTTACATGTGAGGCGGCGGATTTTTTTCTCGTTTTTTTTTCTAAGTAAATTCCCACACTTCGTAAGGGGAAAAAAGTCTTTTTTGCCCTAACAGCGCCAAAAATTCTTCGATTAACCTGGTTTTTTTGGCACGATGTGCCCATTTACTAGCCCGAATTTTGAGTACTTGTCCCATCTGATTCCGTTGAAAAAACAAAAGTTATGGTCAAAAAACCGATTTTACGGCTTTTTTCGCCGATTTTGAGACTAAAAAAGTTTTTTAGAATTTTGAAATTGCAAACGACAAGATAAAGTCATTTTGTTAGTCTCATGTGATGGGTATGAATCTTCTGCACCGATGCGAATTGGGTTTGATTTTTTCAAAATGGCGGACTATATTTTTGAGACTGTCAAAGTTTTGATGTTCTGAGACTGCCGAGGCACCATTACATTAGGGGGTATTTTTAAAAATTTATACTGGTCGGATGCGCCACGATGAGGTTAGTAACATATTAAAAGGAGAACATGATCGAATTAAAAATTCGAAAAAATATGGCCATGTTTTACAATAAAAAAAGTTGCTGGGTCGGCTTGGATTCGAATTTTTTAGGCCATGTTCCCGTATTAGAAATCACTTAAATTTTTTATATGTGCTAGCTAACATCCCAAGGCACAATGTCTGAAAATTTCAAGAAATTCCGACAACCGTAACGCCTGCTAAAACACGCTCGCGCAATTAGGCCTATTTTTTGCCTATTTTTCGAATGTTTTTAGACCAACCAGTCACTTTTTCGTGCGCTACGTTTGAGGCCCTATATCTCGACCGCTATCGGTTCGAATCGAGATGTTTTGGTCGGGATCGAAAGCTTGGACACCCTTCCATAGTATTAAAAGTTGGGACCCCTGACCCTAAATACGGTCACGTGACAGGGTGTCAAACATGGCTTCTCAAAACGAAGGGCCATGTTTGCTGCCTTACTTATAGCTCGGCCCCTATGGGTTCGAATCAAAATGTGTTGGCTGGGAATAATAGCCTTGACAATTCTCCCCATTGTATAAAAAGTTGGCAGCTCTCACCCGAATGCCATGCACGCGGCACGATATTTAAAACTTAGGCGTTTTTCGACATTCGCGCATGCGCACAGCTGGAATCAATAGCACCAGCGGTACCAAACTCTGGTCCAACCCTGCTCTCGCTGGTGCCTAGGTGTCCTTTAACTTTCAGCTTGATAACTGCATTCCTTCTAGTCGTTTACATCTGAGACTCACTGGACAAGCATTTTTCACCGATGTACCCGCACCCCCGCCTGTAAACGTCCCGAAGGGTGCCCGGGCGGGTCTCGAGGCCTGGTATTGAAAAGGTATATCCACCCCGCCGAGTCGCTGCGTCACGTCAAAATGCCCGCCCGGGGACCGGAAGTGGGCGAAACGGGCCCATGAAGTGAAGTTTGACCCTACCTTGACCTTCGAGGGCCTTGTAGCATGGAAAGGGTCATGAGCCTAGATGGAGTCATCAATGTCCTTTCACGAGAGAGCTTGACCTTTGACCTGACCTTTGACCTTGGGGTCGAAAAATTCCCAAAACTTAGGTACCGTCCCGAAAATCTGCATGAAGGTCAAGGCCATGACCGACAAACCCGTCGACGGGGCCGTCCCTGAGGTCAAGTTCATGACCTTGGCTGACGGCATCGCGTCGCGGCGCAGGTTGTATCAATTTTTCAGACGATTTGAATACAAATTGAGCCCATGATAGAAGTTTCGCTTTTTTGCTGTGCATTACTCTATTTTGATCCGACTAAATTTTGTTTTGTATTTTCCCCACCTTGTTTATAAGGTAAGTGTAATCTTTTTAGATACCTGATGACATATGACCCTTGACATGTGACCGGAAATGACTGTGAATATGAAAGCTTTCATATCTGCTTGGGACAGTAGCAGATCTAGTTATTATTATTATTATTATTTTTTTTTTGTGTGTTTTATTCACAAATCGGATTTCTCAGAATCTACTCATAGGATCTTTCTGAAACTTTTACCTACCCCCCCCCCCCAAAAAAATGGGTGATGGCTGTTGGGTAAATATATTTTCAAAACGTTTTTCGCATCTGAAATCACCGAATTTTACGAACAAATCCAATTGACCTACTTTGCTGTAACTTCGTGACTATTTCACCTAATTTACTAATTTTTTTTTCTGTGGGTACCTTGTAACCTTTACTTCAAATCTGCAATTTCGGATTTTCAAATTTCGAAAATTCGTCGCTGTGAATTCGAGCCGGAATTAAAAATAAAATAACAACTTCTTTAATAGTAGCACGATTTTCATGAAAATTGGTATGTTAGTAGATCTCTCTCATGCGACTTTAAAATTGGTGTTAGAACTTTTCTAAATTATCTCCCCTTGGTGATATTAAGGATCAAAGTTTTCGAAAAAATCGACGAAATATAGGTCAGATTGCCTTGAAATTATTTTTTTTACTAGCTTCGACACTACTGATTCGTACTTTAAAAAATGAGTTTGTAGCCCAAACCGGAAGTGCAACCATCTTGAAATGTGAAAATCGATACTCCTTTGTTGATATTTTACTTACAGACAAGGCAATTATATTTCAGAATCCTTTTAGAAAAGCCGAAAAACTGTCGGGAATAGAATTTTGATTTAGGTCAAGTGATGGACGCCATTTTGAATTGAAAATAAGAACAAGTCGAATGCATTTGACCAATATTGCTGTAACTTTGTGACTTTTTGACCTATTTTATTAAAAAAAAAATCTTTGAATACCTTGAAACATTTACTTCAAATCTGCAATTTCGGATTTTCGAATTTCGAAAATTCATCGATGTTATTTCGAAATCAAAAATTGAGACCAACTTGACAACTTCTTTAATAGTTGCACGATTTTCACGAAATTAAGTATGTGAGTAGATCTTATCGATACGACTAGAAAAATATCATTAGAAATTTTCTAAATTATCTCCCCTTGGAGAAATTAAGGATCAAAATTTTCAAAAAAATCGACGAAATATAGGTCAAATTGCCTTGAAATTGTTTTTTGTAATAGCTACGACACTACTGATTCCTACACGAAAAAATAGAGATTGTAGCACAAACCGGAAGTGCAACCATCTTGAAATATGCAAATCGATAAGGCTTTGTTGATATTTTACTTACAGACTAGGCAATTATATATTCCGAATCCTTTTAGGAAAGCCGAAAAACTTTCAGGAATCGAATTTTGATTTAGGTCAACTGCTGGACACCATTTTGAATTGAAAATGAACAATGGTGAAAAATCGGTTCTATTTCAGTAACGGAAGTCACAGAGACTTGAAATTTTCAGGGGGATAGGAGATGGCCTAGCAATGACCTCACACTAAATTTCGACCAATAACTATTCATTTTACCGACCTTAAGCTTCCCACGAGAGATACAATTTTGCCATTCGGTGCCATTTGCAATTGTTGACTCTAGACTCGTATAAAAAGACACTCAAACGAGCCCCAACACTCGGCACTTCGTGCCTAACGCTGCAGTTCATAATAATAATAATGATTTTCGTATATTTTAATTATACGCCCACATGGAAATGTGGTCGTATATTGCCGTCGCCCCCAACCGGCCGTCCGTCAGTTCGTCGTTCATAATTTCTTGTGAACGCTCTAGAGATTAAAGTTAATACCCGATTGACATTAAATTTATGCACAGTGTTTAAGATCATGAGTGGATAAGGCGCTGGTTCGCTAGCCTGGAGGTTGAGTGTTCGATAGCCTGACGGTTGAGTGTCCGTCAGTTCGTCGTTCATAATTTCTTGTGAACGCTCTAGAGATTAAAGTTAATACCCGATTGACATTAAATTTATGCACAGTGTTTAAGATCATGAGTGGATAAGGCGCTGGTTCGCTAGCCTGGAGGTTGAGTGTTCGATCCCTGCATTGGCCGAGAAAGTTCATCTCGATTTTCCGGCGTGATTTCCCCTTGTCAGTGATGCAGAAGGAGGGCCTGACATGGACAGCTGCCTAGTCGTTCGGATGGGACGAAAAACCGAGGTCCCGTGTACAAATTGGAGTGCACGTAAAAGATCCCTTGGCAGTTGGAATTCGATATAAGAGTAGGCCGTAGCGCCGCTGCCCGGGCAAAATTTCCCTCATTGCACACTGTGGCGTACGCCCGTCTTCTATTAGCCCAGGTACGGTGCTTAAGCGTAGGACGTTAAACCCCATTTCATTCATTCATTCATTCAAATACCTGAATGACTTCAAATTTATGCACAGTGTTTAAGGTCATGAAACAAATAGGCATATGGATTTTCAAGGATATCCGATAGTTACTGCCAGAGTTATTACCCTTGATCTCTTCAAAAAACTTTTTAACGCTCTAGCGGCTAAAGTTAATATCAATTTAAACACAGTGTTTAAGGTCACGAGACGAAGAATCCCATTGATTTTCAGTAATTACTGCCAGAGTTATGGCCCTTGATCTGTGAACGCTCTTGTGGCTAAAGTTAATATCCGATTGACTTCAAATTTATTAACAGTGTTTAAGGCCACGAGACGAAGCGGTACTTTGAAATTTTCAAGGTGATACTTGTTCAAGTCGTTTGTTCTTGGCACCTGCCGTTGTTTGTTTTGGTTTTTTTTTTTTAGCTAACTTACGGTTTCAAACTATATTTAGATCCGTAACTTCGCGAGTTTTCGACCAATTTTAATATATTTTTTTCTTGTTATGTTCTTTAAGATACTTGGTATAATCGATGGCACGTGATGATGAATATGAAAGCTTTCATACCTGCTTGGGACAGTAGCAGGTCTGAAAGCCTATTGTGATTACTAAAATTATTAGGCTTTCGGACTTTCGAAAAAAAAAAAAAAATAATAAATAATAATAATAACTAGACCTGCAAGCAGCACTGAATCGGCTTTCAGGTATCAGACAGGAAGTAAGTCGTAAAATAGCCCATTTCTCGAGCTACAAAAAGATACTTTAATTGTTTTGATTCAGTGACACCTGGCTGAGAAATGTCGATTTTTGCATGAGTACCAATTTTTTACTGTATTTTCTTCTTTTTTTAATTTTTTGGGTGTTTTTTTCCATAATATCTGATATTTTTACGAATACTTCTAGATTTTGGATCATTGTCGGGATACTTTTAACAAGTTGTTTGAATAGATATCTTTCTGTACCAGAAGTGTCAGAAACATCCGTTGAGTAGTTTTGGAAAAAAAAGATAAATTAAAGAGCGTTTCCAAAAATTTAACGATTTTTCAATTTTTTCAAAGTCTGAGGCCATTTTTCGACCACTTATATTATTTCAATGCTTTTCATTTTGGATTCCCTATATAGACAACCGATAGGACTTTGAGTAAGAAAAGTTTAAGAAAAATCGTAGGCGTCGTTTTCGAGAAAAGGGCGTCTAAGAATGTTAAAAAATTGGAAAATACTAGATTTGTGGCATACAATAATGTATTTCCTTACCATCGAAATCGTATTATTTAGATACCGTATGATGGCTCATTAATAGGGCTATCCAGCGACACTTTAATTCTTTTGGTCCGCTATTACCTAAGAGAGAAATCAAGTTTTTCCCAAATGCGACAATGTTTTTACTCTTTTTTTTTCATTTATTGAATACTTCCGGTATGGTTATTATTGTCGAAATAGTTTTTATAGCCGGTTTGGGCACTAAAATAGCCACAGGGCTCTGTAATGATATATTACATTATCAGATCAGATATAATGCCCCTGAGAAATCCTATGTTTCAAAGTGCCAAAAATGCAAAAAATTTAAAATATCTTAAATTAAATTTTAATAATTACATACATATTATACATTGTCAGAATCGTAATTAGGTCAGCTATCTGAATATACAACCTTTTTAAAAAAATCTCCAAAAATAAAAAAAATAGTAGAGCATTTTCCAAAATTTCACGATTTTTCGACTTTTTTCGATTTTCAGTCCCTTTTTTTATCCTATTCCAGACATTTCAAAGTCTTATTGAATGACTTCATGCAAAATACCTCCAAAAGGACTCTCGATAGAAAAAATTTAAAAAAAATTGCACGTTAAGTTTTCGAGATACAGGCGTCCAAAAACGCTCCAAATCAGAAAATACTTGATTTTCAGCGTGCCATATTTTGCTGTCTGTTCATAGTATCCGTATGAATGGGGTATCATATGATAATGCAGCAATCGTGCCATCAAATGATACCTTCAATCGTTTAATCCATTGATATCGGACGGAGAAATAGCGTTTTCCACAAAAATATCCATTTTTTGCATTTTTTTCAAAATATTGCACATTATTTCGACCACTTCCGGTTTAAGGATTCGTGTCGAAATTGCTTTATCAGGTGGTATTGGACTATAACTTCATGTTCCAGAAGTTTCAGAAACGTCAATTCTGCCATAAAACGAGACCCGAGCTCACAAAATGGGAAGGAAATTCGAAAAAAATCGAAAAATAAAGGGCGATAACTCTGAATGAAACTTATATTACTGGAATCGGATGGACTTCAGGTATCCAAAAATTTAGGTCAAATTTGAAAATTTTGAAAAATAACAAAAATTGTCTAGTAAACAACATGTTTTCAATATTCGAACGATAAAAATCATAGAAGAATGTTCGAAATTGAAAAATGTGAGATAGCCATTGTCTCAGAAAAGATTCAGGGATTTTAAAAATGTAATTTGTTTGAAAATGGATAAAGAATTGACGAAACTATGGCCGATTTTCAATTTTTAGAGAAAGTACAAAGTTCGGTCACTTCCGGTATGCGCAGAAATTTAAAATATATTTTATCAAGTAGCCACCACATGGTTTCCCGATAGAAAAGCTAATTCCAGATCGATATCTGTTTTCGAACATGGAGATCTAGGCCCTCGCGGTAAATAATAATAATAATAATAATAATTTTAGTAATCTCAATAGGCTTTCAGACGAAAGTCTGAAAGCCTAATAATAATAATAATAATAATAATAATAATTTTAGTAATCTCAATAGGCTTTCAGACGAAAGTCTGAAAGCCTAATAATAATAATTTTAGTAAAAACAATAGTCTTTCAGACGAAAGTCTGAAAGCCTAATAATTTTAGTAAAAACAATAGTCTTTCAGACGAAAGTCTGAAAGCCTAATAAATAATAATAATTTTAGTAATCACAATAGGCTTTCAGACGAAAGTCTGAAAGCCTAATAATAATTTTAGTAAAAACAATAGTCTTTCAGACGAAAGTCTGAAAGCCTAACTAGACCTGCAAGCAGCACTGAATCGGCTTTCAGGAATCAGACAGGAAGTATGTCATAAAATAGCCCAACTACAAAACGATACTTTAATTGCTTTGATTCAGTGACACCTGGCTGAGAAATGCCGATTTTTGCGAGAGTACTAATTTTTTACTGTATTTTCTTTTTTTTAAATTTTTTTTCTGTTTTTTCCCAAATATCTGATATTTTTTCGACTACTTCTGGATTTTGGATTATTGTTGGAATAGTTTTAACAAGTTGTTTGGGTAGATATCTTTCTGTACCAGAAATGTTAGAAACATCTATTCAGTAGTTGTTTGTAAAAAAGATAAATAAAAGAACATTGTCGATAATTTAACGATTTTTCTACTTTTATCAAAGATTGAGGCCATTTTTTGACACCTTAAATTATTTCAAACCTTTTCCTTTTGGATTCACGCCACAGACCACAGATAGGAGTCTGGGTAAAAAAGGTTTTAAAAAAATCGCAGTAGTCGTTTTCGAGAAAAGGGTGTCTCAAAAGGCTCCAAAAACGAAAAATACTAGATTTTCGGCGTAATATAATTTATTTACTAACCATCGAAATCGTACCATTGAGATGCCATATGATAGTCAATTAATGGGGCCATCCAAAGACACTTTATTTCTTTTGGGCCGATAATATCTGATGGAGAAATTCAGCTTTTTGCAAGAACGACATTTTTATACCTTTTTTATTCATTTTTTGAATACTTCCGGTATGGTGATTATTATCGAGATAGTTTTTAAAAAACCGGTTTATGCAATTAAATAGCGACAGAGTTCTGTAATGATATATTACAATATATGATCAGATAAAATGCCCATGAGAAATCCTATGTTTAAAAGTGCCAAAAATGCAAAAATGTCAAAATATCAAAAATTAAATTTCAATAACTGAATACATATTATACATTTTTGGATTCGACATTAGATCAGATATCTAAATATCATAAAGTTTTTTGAAAATCAGTAAAAATAAAAAAAAGATAGAGTATTTTCCAAAATTTCACGATTTTTCGACTTTTTCGATTTTCAGTTCGTTATTTGACCTATTACGGATATTTCAAAGTCTAAACGGACTGTTTCATACACAAGACTACCAAAAGGTATCTTGATAGAGAAAGTTGAAGAAAAATCTGTGGCAGCGTTTTCGAGATACAGGCGTTCAAAAACGCTCCAAATCAGAAAATACTTGATTTTCAGCGTGCCATATTTTACTTGCTGTTTATGTTATCTGTAATAATAGGATATCATATGCTACTCGCAATTCTCGGGCAACCCAACGATATCTTAATCGTTTTAACCCGCTGATATCGGACTGAGAATTCATGTTTTTCCCAATAGCATTCATTTTTTGCGTTTTTTTCAAAATATCGGCCATTATTTCGACTACTTCCGGTTTATAGATATTTGTCGAAATAGCTTTATACGTTAGTTTTGAACTATAACTTCATGTTCCAGGAGTTTCAGAAACGTCGATTCGGCCGTAAAACGAAACTCGAGCTCACAAAATGGGCAGAAAATTCGAAAAAAATCGAAAAATAAAGGGTGATAACTCGGAATGAAACTTATATTTCTGGAATCGGATGGTCTTCAGGTATCCAAAATTGTAGGTCAAATTTGTAAATTTTGAAAAATGACAAAAATTGTCTCTTAAATTTTGTTTTTTCAATTTTCGAACAACAATAGTCCCATAGGAATTTTCGAAATTGAAAATGTGAGATAGCCATTGTCATTTGTATGAAAATAGGTACAGAATTAACGAATCTACGGCTGTTTTTGGATTTTTTGACACCGTACGAAATTCGGCCACTTCCGGTCCGCGCAGAAATTTCAAATATAACCCATATGTTGCGAACACATGGTTTAATGATAGAAAATGAGGTTCTAGATCGGTATATGTTACAGGCACTGAGAAATAGGCTCCCCCGAAAAAAAAAATAATAATAATAATAATTTTAGTAAAAACAATAGTCTTTCAATAATTTTACTAAAATTATTATTAGGCTTTCAGACTTTCGTCTGAAAGACTATTGTTTTTACTAAAATTGTTATTATTATTATTTATTATTATTTTTTTTTCGGGGGAGCCTATTTCTCAGTTCCTGTAATAGATACCGATCTAGAACCTCATTTTCTATCATTAAACCATGTGTTCGCAACATATGGGCTATATTTAAAACTTCTGCGCGGACCGGAAGTGGCCGAATTTTGTACGGTGTCAACAAATCCAAAAACAATCGTAGATTCGTTAATTCTGTACCTATTTTCATACAAATGACATTTTTCTAAACCCCGAATCTTTCCCAAGGAAATGGCTATCTCACATTTTTCAATTTCGAAAAAACCTATGGGACTATTGTCGTTCGAAAATTGAAAAAACAAAATTTAAGAGACAATTTTTGTCATTTTTCAAAATTTTCAAATTTGACCTACATTTTTAGATAACTGAAGACCATCCGATTCCAGAAATATAAGTTTCATTCCGAGTTATCACCCTTTATTTTTCGATTTTTTTCGAATTTTCTGCCCATTTTGTGAACTCGAATTTCGTTTTACGGCCGAATCGACGTTTCTGAAACTCCTGGAAAATAAAGTTATACTTCAAAACTAACGTATAAAGCTATTTCGACAAACATCTATAAACCGGAAGTAGTCGAAATAATGGCCGATATTTTGAAAAAAACGTAAAAAATGAATGCTTTTGGGAAAAACATGAATTCTCAGTCCGATATCAACGGATTAAATCGATTAAGATATCGATGGGTTGCCCGAGAATTGCAGTATCATATGATATCCTATTATTACAGATAACATAAACAGCAAGTAAAATATGGCACGCTGAAAATCAAGTATTTTCTGTTTTGGAGCGTTTTTGAACGCCTGTATCTCGAAAACTGCTCCAATGATTTTTCTTAAAATTTCTCTATCAAGATACCTTTTGGTAGTCTTGTGTATGAAACAGTCCGTTTAGACTTTGAAATATCCGTAATAGGTCAAAAAACGAACTGAAAATCGAAAAAAGTCGTGAAATTTTGGAAAATACTCTATTTTTTTTTTATTTTTACTGATTTTCAAAAAACTTTATGATATTTAGATATCTGATCTAATGTCGAATCTAAAAATGTATAATTATGTATTCAGTTATTGAAATTTAATTTTTGATATTTTGACATTTTTGCATTTTTGGCACTTTTAAACATAGGATTTCTCAGGGGCATTTTATCTGATCATATATTGTATTATATCATTACAGAACTCTGTCGCTATTTAATTGCCTAAACCGGGTTTTAAAACTATCTCGATAATAATCACCATACCGGAAGTATTCAAAAAATGAAAAAAAAAGGTATAAAAATGTCGTTCTTGCAAAAAGCTGGATTTCTACATTAGATATTACCGGCCCAAAAGAAATAAAGTGTCTTTGGATGGCTCCATTAATGGACTATCATATGGCATCTCAATGGTTCGATTTCGATGGTTAGTAAATAAATGATGTTACGCCGAAAATCTAGTATTTTTCGTTTTTGGAGCCTTTTGAGACACCCTTTTCTCGAAAACGACTACTGTGATTTTTTTAAAACCTTTTTTTACTCAGCCTCCTATCTGTGGTCTGTGGCGTGAATCCAAAAGGAAAAGGTTTGAAATAATTTAAGGTGTCAAAAAATGGCCTCAATCTTTGATAAAAGTAGAAATTCGTTAAATTATCGAAAATGTTCTTTTATTTATCTTTTTTACAAACAACTACTGAATAGATGTTTCTAACATTTCTGGTACAGAAAGATATCTATCCAAACAACTTGTTAAAACTATTCCGACAATAATCCAAAATCCAGAAGTAGTCGAAAAAATATCAGATATTTGGGAAAAAACAGATTTTTTTTTAAAAAAAAGAAAATACAGTAAAAAATTGGTACTCTTGCAAAAATCGGCATTTCTCAGCCAGGTGTCACTGAATCAAAACAATTAAAGTATCGTTTTGTAGCTGGGCTATTTTATGACATACTTCCTGTCTGATTCCTGAAAGCCGATTCAGTGCTGCTTGCAGGTCTAGTTACATGTAGGCTTTCAGACTTTCGTCTGAAAGCCTATTGTGATTACTAAAATTATTATTATTATTTTTTTTTTCGGGGGAGCCTATTTCTCAGTGCCTGTAACAGATACTGATCTAGAACCTCATTTTCTATCATTAAACTGTGTGTTTCCAACATATGGGCTATATTTGAAACTTCTGCGCAGACCGGAAGTGGCCGAATTTCGTACGGTGTCAAAAAATCAAAAAACGGCCGTAGATTCGTCAATTCTGTACTTATTTTCATACAAATGACATTTTCGGAAGCACCAAATCTTTTCTTAGATGATAGCAGTTGAAATTTTCGAAATTTCGAAACTTCGTCGCTGACTTCTAGCGTTCGAAAAATGAAAAAAAAATTTAAGAGACAATTTTTGTCATTTTTCAAAATTTTCAAATTTGACCTACAGTTTTGAATACCTGAAGACCATCCGATTCCAGAAATATAAGTTTCATTCCGAGTTATCACCCTTTATTTTTCGACTTTTTTCGAATTTTCTGCCCATTTTGTGAGCTCGAGTTTCGTTTTACGGCCGAATCGACGTTTCCGAAACTCCTGGAACATGAAGTTATAGTTCAAAACTAACGTATAAAGCTATTTCGACAAACATCAATAAACCGGAAGTAGTCGAAATAATGGCCGATATTTTGAAAAAAAACGCAAAATATGAATGCTTTTGGGAAAAACATGAAATCTCAGTCCGATATCAACGGATTAAAACGATTAAGATATCGTTGGGTTGCCCGTGAATTGCAGTATCATATGATATCCTATTATTACAGATAATATAAACAGCAAGTAAAATATGGCACGCTGAAAATCAAGTATTTTCTGATTTGGAGCGTTTTTGAACGCCTGTATCTCGAAAACGCTGCCACAGATTTTTCTTCAACTTTCTCTATCAAGATACCTTTTGGTAGTCTTGTGTATGAAACAGTCTGTTTAGACTTTGAAATATCCGTAATAGGTCAAATAACGAACTGAAAATCGAAAAAAGTCGAAAAATCGTGAAATTTTGGAAAATACTCTATTATTTTTTTATTTTTACTGATTTTCAAAAAACTTTATGATATTTAGATATCTGATCTAATGTCGAATCCATAAATGTATAATATGTATTCAGTTATTGAAATTTAATTTTTTATATTTTGACATTTTTGCATTTTTGGCACTATTAAACATAGAATTTCTCAGAGGCATTTTATCTGATCATATATTGTAATATATCATTACAGAACTCTGTTGCTATTTAATTGCCTAAACTGGTTATTAAAACTATCTCGATAACAATCACCATACCGGAAGTATTCAAAAAATGAAAAAAAAAAGGATAAAAAAATGGCGTTCTTGCAAAAAGCTGGATTTCTCCATCAGATATTACCGGCCCAAAAGAAATAAAGTGTCTTTGGATGGCCCCATTAATGGACTATCATATGGCATCTCAATGGTACGATTTCGATGGTTAGTAAATAAATTATGTTACGCCGAAAATCTAGTATATTTCGTTTTTGGAGCCTTTTGAGACACCCTTTTCTCGAAAACGACTGCTGCGATTTTTTTAAAACCTTTTTTACTCAGACTCCTATCTGTGGTCTGTGGCGTGAATCCAAAAGGAAAAGGTTTGAAATAATTTAAGGTGTCATAAAATGGCTTCAATCTTTGATAAAAGTAGAAAAATCGTTAAATTATCGAAAATGTTCTTTTATTTATCTTTTTTACAAAAAACTACTGAATAGATGTTTCTGACATTTCTGGTACAGAAAGATATCTATCCAAATAACTTTTTAAAACTATTCCGACAATAATCCAAAATCCAGAAATAGTCGAAAAAATATCAGATATTTGGGAAAAAAACAGAAAAAAAAATTTAAAAAAAAAAAAATACAGTAAAAAAATTGGTAGTCTTGCAAAAATCGGCATTTCTTAGCCAGGTATCACTGAATCAAAACAATTAAAGTATCGTTTTGTAGCTGGGCTATTTTATGACATACTTCCTGTCTGATTCCTGAAAGCCGATTCAGTGCTGCTTGCAGGTCTAGTTATTAGGCTTTCAGACTTTCGTCTGAAAGCCTATTGTGATTACTAAAATTATTATTTATTAAGCTTTCATATATTCATATATGAAAGCTTATTGTTTCTGTTAAGATTATTATTCTTCCTATTCTTATTATTTTTTTTTTGTGTTTTATTCACAAATCGGATTTCTCAGAAACTACTCATAGGATCTTTCTGAAACTTTTACCTACCCCCCCCCCCAAAAAAAATGGGTGGTGGCTGTTGGGTAAATATATTTTCAAAACGTTTTTCGCATTCGAAATCACCGAATTTTACGAACAAATGCATTTGACCTACTTTGCTGTAACTTTGTGACTATTTCACCTATTTTACTAATTCTTTTTTCTTTGAATACCTTGACTCCTTTACTTCAAATCTGCAATTTCGGATTTTCGAATTTCGAAAATTCGTCGCTGTGATTTCGAACCGGAAGTTTACACCAACTCGACAACTTCTTTAGTAGTTGTACGATTTTCATGAAATTTAATATGTAAGTAGACCTTAATGATGCGATTTGAAAAATGACTTTAGAAATTTTCTAAATTATCTCCCCTTGGTGAAATTAAGGATCAAAATTTTCAAAAAAATCGTCGAAATATAGGTCAGAATGGCCTAGTTTTTTTTCCTATACTAGACAAGGAATTACTGATTCGTACACAAAATATGGAGTTTGTCGATCGAACCGGAAGTGCCACCATCTTTAAACGTGAAAAATCAATAAGGCTTTTTTGCTATTTTACTTACAGACTCGGGAGTTATATTTTCTGAATCCTTGTAGGAAGGCCTAAAAAATGTCGCAATAGAATTCTGATTTAGGTCAACCGGGAGTCACCATTTTGAATTGAAAATGAAAAATAGAAGCAATTTGAAGGGCCGAGACTTTGGAGCACAATAACTCTCATTCTAATTAAGCTAGGATGTTCAAACTTGTTGTAGACGTTCACTAGGTCAATGTTATGATTGAGTTCAAAGATGAGCATTTTCTGCTAAGGGTAAGCAGAGATAAGCATGCTGATTTGTTGATTCTTTAGGGCACGATAACTTCGGTTATAATGAAGGGAGGGCGATGAAACTTTTGTTAATAGAGAGTCTAATAGCTAGCCTGTTGTGTGAAATCATTGTATCATTTTTTTTTAAATATCAGGGATAGCCGAAAAAAAGAGATTGAAAATCCAAAAAGTCGTATTTTTACAATTTGGAGCATGTTTAGAGGTCTTTCTCGTAAAGTCAACATACTATTTTTTGGGAACTTCTTCTACAAAGAGTCTTATTGTTGGTCTTTTATATGAAACCATCGATCAACAGTCCAACATATCAGGAGTAGAAGAACAAAAGGATCGAACATTGAAAACGGCACCCTTTCATTGTTAAGCGAAACATGCAGTGTGGGTGACTACAATCTACGCATTTAGTCATCGTATAGAGTTTATTCAACAGTATCGAATTCCAACTGCTTAGGGATATTTTACGTGCACTCCAATGTGTACACGGGACCTTTTTTTTCGTCCCATACGATTAAGCTGGTCAGTTCAATTCAGGCCAAACGTTTATTGCATACGATTAAGCTGGTCAGTTGGAGCTTATTTTCAAAAGTTTTGTAATAATCGGTTGGTAATTATTAAAGTACCGTGCACATTAAACTGTTAAAACAGAAAATTTCGCCCGGTTGAAATGTTTCTTGCTATAAGTCAGCAATTTTCCGAATTCAGGGAGGCTCGATGGCTGAATGGTTAGCATGTGCTCGCTGTATCGTAACGTTTTTCATTGAGTCAACGGGCGTCGTTTCGATCTCCAGGTTGCACGTGACATGGTGTATGATGTCCAATCTCGTGGGTTTTCTCCGTGTTCTTCGGTTTCCTCCCAACGACTAAAGACCAGTAAGCGCAAGGGGAGTTTTTAAATAAAATTAAAAAACATATGTTAGTCCCGAAATGACCTAGTTTGTGTCGAATGGACATTAGGCCGCATTTCTCTCTTTCTCTTTTATTTTTAAAGTTTTGTAATAATCGGTTGGTAATCAAAGGTACTGTAAAAGTGATAAAACAGAAAATTTTGTCCGGTTGTAATGTTTCTCAATTTAAAGTCAGCAATTTGCTGATTTTAAGGGGCAAACGTTTATTGCGAACGATTAAGCTGGTCAGGGGGAGCTTATTTTTAAAAGTTTTGTAATATTCGGTTGATAACTAAAGGTACCGTGCAAATTAAACTGTTAAAATAGAAAATTTGGCCCGGTTGAAATATTTCTCGCTGTAGGTCAGCAATTTGCCGATTTTAGGGAGGTTGCGTGGCTGAATGGTTAGCACGTGCGCTCTGTATCATAACGTCTGTCACTGAGTCAACTGGCGTTGTTTCGATTTCTTGGTTGTACGTGACAAGGAGTATGGTCGCATGTCCAACCTCGTAGGTCGTAACGCCGCTGCTCGGGTAAAATTTCCCTCATTGCACACTTTATGGCGTATGCCCGGTTCAGTAGCCCATTTTAGGAGCAGCACAGTAGGACGTTAAACCCCATTCAATTTCATTTCATTTTCTCTATGTTGCTTATTTATTATAGTGGATAAATATTTTTCTGGTTCTAGCAATTATTTAATTTCTGCATAGAAATCTTGCTTTGGCCAATTTTTTTTTTATTGCAGAGTGCCATTCTTGTATATTGCAGTCTATGACCCTTTGTTTAAAACATGCTTAAGAAGTCGTCACGATTTCCTACTTATAACCAAACATATTGGAAATATTAGTCTGACATTATTAAATCCTAATTTTATTGGTCTTATTTAAAATTAAACTTTCATTTAACTATGAACAACTCTTAACGTGTCTCTTTAAAACTATTAAATACTCTAAAACAGTAGCTCAACCTTTTGACCTAAACTCATTAATTTACCATTTTGTTGTGGGCGACTTCTTATTCTTCCTATATGACATATTGCACGTGTCTGATTTCAAAGGGGGGTTGGGTGGCTGAATGGTTAGCACGCGCGCCTGTCATTGAGTTAACTAGCGTGTTTTCGAATGCTCGGTTGTACGTGACAAGGAGTAAGGTCGCCTGTCCAACCTGCCATTTTTATTTTTTTTTTTCCCCGCCATTTTCATTTCATTTTCTCATCCGTCTCATTACAGTAATACAAGTTTTAGTTATTTCCCTTTAGTTTTCAGATTATTGTTATGCCTGGGTGCAATGATTCATACTATATTTAGACTTGTAGCTTCGCGAGTTTCTTCTTATCCTTTTATTTAGGATACTTGATACAATCAATGACACGTGACGATAAATATGAAAGCTTTCATATCTGCATGGGACGGTAGCAGATCTAGTTATTGTTTTTTTTTCGGGGGAGCCTATTTCTCAGTGCCTGTCCCAGATACCGATCTAGAACCTTATTTTCTATCATTAAACCATGTGTTCGCAACATATGGGCTATATTTAAAACTTCTGCGCGGACCGGAAGTGGCCGAATTTCGTATGGTGTCAAAAAATCAAAAAACGGCCGTAGATTCGTCAATTCTGTACTTATTTTCATAAAAATGACATTTTCGGCAACACCAAATCTTTTCTCGGATGATAGCAGTTGAAAATTTCGAAATTTCGAAACTTCGTCGCTGACTTCTAGCGTTCGAAAATTGAAAATACAAAATTTAAGAGACAATTTTTGTCATTTTTCAAAATTTTCAAATTTGACCTACATTTTTGGATACCTGAAGACCATCCGATTCCAGAAATATAAGTTTCATTCCGAGTTATCACCCTTTATTTTTCGATTTTTTTCGAATTTTCTGCCCATTTTGTGAGCTCGAGTTTCGTTTTACGGCCGAATCGACGTTTCTGAAACTCCTGGAACATGAAGTTATAGTTCAAAACTAATGCATAAAGCTATTTCGACAAACATCTATAAACCGGAAGTAGTCGAAATAATGGCCGATATTTTGAAAAAAACGCAAAAAATGAATGCTTTTGGGAAAAACATGAATTCTCAGTCCGATATCAACGGATTAAATCGATTAAGATATCGTTGGGTTGCCCGAGAATTGCAGTATCATATGATATCCTATTATTACAGATAACATGAACAGCAAGTAAAATATGGCACGCTGAAAATCAAGTATTTTCGGATTTGGAGCGTTTTTGAACGCCTGTATCTCGAAAACTACTCCAATGTTTTTCTTAATCTTTCCCAATCAAGATACCTTTTGGTAGTCTTGTGTATGAAACAGTCCGTTTAGACTTTGAAATATCCGTAATAGGTCAAATAACGAACTGAAAATCGAAAAAAGTCGAAAAATCTTGAAATTTTGGAAAATACTCTATTTTTTTTTATTTTTAATGATTTTCAAAAAACTTTATGATATTTAGATATCTGATCTAATGTCGAATCCAAAAATGTATAATATGTATTCAGTTATTGAAATTTAATTTTTGATATTTTGACATTTTTGCCGTAGATTCGTCAATTCTGTACTTATTTTCATACAAACGACATTTTCGGCAACACCAAATCTTTTCTCGGATGATAGCAGTTGTAAATTTCGAAATTTCGAAACTTCGTCGCTGACTTCTAGCGTTCGAAAAATGAAAAAACAAAATTTAAGAGACAATTTTTGTCATTTTTCAAAATTTTCAAATTTGACCTACATTTTTGGATACCTGAAGACCATCCGATTCTAGAAATATAAGTTTCATTCCGAGTTATCTCCCTTTATTTTTCGATTTTTTTCGAATTTTCTGCCCATTTTGTGAGCTCGAGTTTCGCTTTACGGCCGAATCGACGTTTCTGAAACTCCTGGAACATGAAGTTATAGTTCAAAACTAACGTATAAAGCTATTTCGACAAACATCTATAAACCGGAAGTAGTCGAAATAATGGCCGATATTTTGAAAAAAACGCAAAAAATGAATGCTTTTGGAAAAAACATGAATTCTCAGTCCGATATCAACGGATTAAATCGATTAAGATATCGTTGGGTTGCCCGTGAATTGCAGTATCATATGATATCCTATTATTACAGATAATATAAACAGCAAGTAAAATATGGCACGCTGAAAATCAAGTATTTTCTGATTTGGAGCGTTTTTGAACGCCTGTATCTCGAAAACGCTGCCACAGATTTTTCTTCAACTTTCTCTATCAAGATACCTTTTGGTAGTCTTGTGTATGAACCAGTCCGTTTAGACTTTGAAATATCCGTAATAGGTCAAATAACGAACTGAAAATCGAAAAAAGTCGAAAAATCGTGAAATTTTGGAAAATACTCTATTATTTTTTTATTTTTACTGATTTTCAAAAAACTTTATGATATTTAGATATCTGATCTAATGTCGAATCCAAAAATGTATAATATGTATTCAGTTATTGAAATTTAATTTTTTATATTTTGACATTTTTGCATTTTTGGCACTATTAAACATAGAATTTATCAGAGGCATTTTATCTGATCATATATTGTAATATATCATTACAGAACTCTGTTGCTACTTAATTGCCTAAACTTGTTATTAAAACTATCTCGATAATAATCACCATACCGGAAGTATTCAAAAAATGAAAAAAAAGGATAAAAAAATGGCGTTCTTGCAAAAAGCTGGATTTCTCCATCAGATATTACCGGCCCAAAAGAAATAAAGTGTCTTTGGATGGCCCCATTAATGGACTATCATATGGCATCTCAATGGTACGATTTCGATGGTTAGTAAATAAATGATGTTACGCCGAAAATCTAGTATTTTTCGTTTTTGGAGCCTTTAGAGACACCCTTTTCTCGAAAACGACTCCTGCGATTTTTTTAAAACCTTTTTTACTCAGACTCCTATCTGTGGTCTGTGGCGTGAATCCAAAAGGAAAAGGTTTGAAATAATTTAAGGTGTCATAAAATGGCTTTAATCTTTGATAAAAGTAGAAAAATCGTTAAAGGACCTTAGTCCGTAACTCAAAATCCTCCAAAATCTTCGACATCGAAAACACGAATTATTGGTCAATTCAAATCAACATTGATGTTGTGATCTTACCTGGAAACGGTAGGCCTCTGATATCCAATATTTAAAACAAAATAAACAGTTTATCATTGGTACACGAATCGTGTACCATAGAGCGTTTCGGCGTCACTTGTAACAAGTGACTAGAAAGAACGAGGCTAGACTCATTCCACAACTCCTGTCAAACGATGAGACTATATTTTATCTGGTGGGCATGCCCAGTAGACTAGAATAACCAGACACTACAAATACTTAATATGGTTGAGACCCATGCCGTATTTCGCTTGACATAACGGATTTGAAATTAGAGTCAAAACGGAAACAATTTAATGTAAACCAGTGTATATACAATCAGATTATATTATTATATGCGTTGCGACCCATTAGGGTCAATTTCCAGGTCCCAAGTATTAGCGATTTAGCTCCTTTAAATTATCGAAAATGTTCTTTTATTTATCTTTTTTACAAACAACTACTGAATAGATGTTTCTGACATTTCTGGTACAGAAAGATATCTATCCAAACAACTTTTTAAAACTATTCCGACAATAATCCAAAATCCAGAAGTAGTGGAAAAAATATCAGATATTTGGGAAAAAAACAGAAAATTTTTTTTAAAAAAAAGAAAATACAGTAAAAAAATTGGTACTCTTGCAAAAATCGACATTTCTCAGCCAGGTGTCACTGAATCAAAACAATTAAAGTATCGTTTTGTAGCTGGGCGATTTTATGACATACTTCCTGTCTGATTCCTGAAAGCCGATTCAGTGCTGCTTGCAGGTCTAGTTAGGCTTTCAGACTTTCGTCTGAAAGCCTATTGTGATTACTAAAATTATTATTATTATTTTTTTTTTCGGGGGAGCCTATTTCTCATTGCCTGTAACAGACACCGATCTAGAACCTCATTTTCTATCATTAAACCGTGTGTTTCCAACATATGGGCTATATTTGAAACTTCTGCGCAGACCGGAAGTGGCCGAATTTTGTACGGTGTCAAAAAATCAAAAAACAGCCGTAGATTCGTTAATTCTGTACTTATTTTCATACAAATAACATTTTCGGAAACACCAAATCTTTTCTCGGATGATAGCAGTTGAATATTTCGAAATTTCGAAACTTCGTCGCTGACTTCTAGTGTTCGAAAAATGAAAAGATATCGTTGGGTTGCCCGAGAATTGCAGTATCATATGATATCCTATTATTACAGATAACATGAACAGCAAGTAAAATATGGCACGCTGAAAATCAAGTATTTTCTAATTTGGAGCGTTTTTGAACGCCTGTATCTCGAAAACTGCTCCAATGATTTTTCTTAAACTTTCTCTATCAAGATACCTTTTGGTAGTCTTGTGTATGAAACAGTCCATTTAGACTTTGAAATATCCGTAATAGGTCAAATAACGAACTGAAAATCGAAAAAAGTCGAAAAATCGTGAAATTTTGGAAAATACTCTATTATTTATTTTTTTTTACTGATTTTCAAAAAACTTTATGATATTTAGATATCTGATCTAAAGTCGAATCCAAAAATGTATAATATGTATTCAGTTATTGAAATTTAATTTTTGATATTTTGACATTTTTGCATTTTTGGCACTTTTTAACATAGGATTTCTCATGGGCATTTTATCTGATCATATATTGTAATATATCATTACAGAACTCTGTCGCTATTTAATTGCCTAAACCGGTTTTTAAAACTATCTCGATAATAATCACCATACCGGAAGTATTCAAAAAATGAAAAAAAAAGGTATAAAAATATCGTTCTTGCAAAAAGCTGGATTTCTCCATTAGATATTACCGGTTCAAAAGAAATAAAGTGTCTTTGGATGGCCCCATTAATGGACTATCATATTGCATCTCAATGGTACGATTTCGATGGTTAGTAAATAAATTATGTTACGCCGAAAATCTAGTATTTTTCGTTTTTGGAGCCTTTATAGACACCCTTTTCTCGAAAACGACTCCTGCGATTTTTTTAAAACCTTTTTTACTCAGACTCCTATCTGTGGTCTGTAGCGTGAATCCAAAAGGAAAAGATTTGAAATAATTTAAGGTGTCATAAAATGGCCTCAATCTTTGATAAAAGTAGAAAAATCGTTAAATTATCGAAAATGTTCTTTTATTTATCTTTTTTACAAACAACTACTGAATAGGTGTTGCTGACATTTCTGGTACAGAAAGATATCTATCCAAACAACTTGTTAAAACTATCCAGACAATAATCCAAAATCCAGAAGTAGTCGAAAAAATATCAGATATTTGGGAAAAAAACAGAAAAAAAATTTTAAAAAAAAGAAAATACAGTAAAAAATTAGTGCTCTTGCAAAAATCGCCATTTCTCAGCCAGGTGTCACTGAATCAAAACAATTAAAATATCGTTTTGTAGCTCGATGAATGGGCTATTTTATGACATACTTCCTGTCTGATTCCTGAAAGCCGATTCAGTGCTGCTTGCAGGTCTAGTTATTATTATTTTATTTTTCGGGGGAGCCTATTTCTCAGTGCCTGTAACAGATACCGATCTAGAACCTCATTTTCTATCATTAAACCATGTGTTCGCAGCATATGGGCTATATTTGAAACTTCTGCGCGGACCGGAAGTGGCCGAATTTCGTACAGTGTCAAAAAATTAAAAAACGGCCGTAGATTCGTCAATTCTGTACTTATTTTCATACAAACGACATTTTCGGCAACACCAAATCTTTTCTCGGATGATAGCAGTTGAAAATTTCGAAATTTCGAAACTTCGTCGCTGACTTCTAGCGTTCGAAAAATGAAAAAACAAAATTTAAGAGACAATTTTTGTCATTTTTCAAAATTTTCAAATTTGACCTACATTTTTGGATACCTGAAGACCATCCGATTCCAGAAGTATAAGTTTCATTCCGAATTATCTCCCTTTATTTTTCGATTTTTTTCGAATTTTCTGCCCATTTTGTGAGCTAGAGTTTCGCTTTACGGCCGAATCGACGTTTCTGAAACTCCTGGAACATGAAGTTATAGTTCAAAACTAACGTATAAAGCTATTTCGACAAACATCTATAAACCGGAAATAGTCGAAATAATGGCCGATATTTTGAAAAAAACGCAAAAAATGAATGCTTTTGGAAAAAACATGAATTCTCAGTCCGATATCAACGGATTAAATCGATTAAGATATCGTTGGGTTGCCCGAGAATTGCAGTATCATATGATATCCTCTTATTACAGATAACATGAACAGCAAGTAATAAATGGCACGCTGAAAATCAAGTATTTTCTGATTTGGAGCGTTTTTGAACGCCTGTATCTCGAAAACTTCTCCAATGATTTTTTTTAAACTTTCTCTATCAAGATACCTTTTGGTAGTCTTGGGTATGAAACAGTCCGTTGAGACTTTGAAATATCCGTAATAGGTCAAATAACGAACTGAAAATCGAAAAAAGTCGAAAAATCGTGAAATTTTGGAAAATACTCTATTATTTTTTTATTTTTACTGATTTTCAAAAAACTTTATGATATTTAGATATCTGATCTAATGTCGAATCCAAAAGTGTATAATATGTATTCATTTATTGAAATTTAATTTTTGATATTTTGACATTTTTGCATTTTTGGCACTTTTAAACATAGGATTTCTCAGGGGCATTTTATCAGATCATATATTGTAATATATCATTACAAAACTCTGTCGCTATTTAATTGCCTAAACCGGTTATTAAAACTATCTCGATAATAATCACCATACCGGAAGTATTCAAAAAATGAAAAATAAAGGATAAAAAAATGGCGTTCTTGCAAAAAGCTGGATTTCTCCATAAGATATTACCGGCCCAAAAGAAATGAAGTGTCTTTGGGTGGCCCCATTAATGGACTATCATATGGCATCTCAATGGTACGATTTCGATGGTTAGTAAATAAATTATGTTACGCCGAAAATCTAGTATTTTTCGTTTTTGGAGCCTTTTGAGACACCCTTTTCTCGAAAACGACTCCTGCGATTTATTTAAAACCTTTTTTACTAAGACTCCACTCTGTGGTCTGTGGCGTGAATCCAAAAGGAAAAGGTTTGAAATAATTTAAGGTGTCATAAAATGGCCTCAATCTTTGATAAAAGTAGAAAAATCGTTAAATTATCGAAAATGTTCTTTTATTTATCTTTTTTACAAACAAATACTAAATAGATGTTTCTGACATTTCTGGTACAGAAAGATATATATCCAAACAATTTGTTAAAATTATCCCGACAATAATCCAAAATCCAGAAGTAGTCGAAAAAATATCAGATATTTGGGGAAAAAACACCAAAAAAAATTTAAAAAAAGAAAATACAGTAAAAAATCGGTACTCTTGCAAAAATCTGCATTTCTCAGCCAGGTGTCACTTAATCAAAACAATTGAAGTATTGTTTTGTAGCTCGATGAATGGGCTATTTTATGACATACTTCCTGTCTGATTCATGAAAGCCGATTCAGTGCTGCTTGCAGGTCTAGTTATTATTATTTTTTTTTCGGGGGAGCCTATTTCTCAGTGCCTGTAACAGATACCGATCTAGAACCTCATTTTCGATCATTAAACCATGTGTTCGCATCATATGGGCTATATTTGAAACTTCCGCGCGGACCGGAAGTGGCCGAATTTCGTACGGTGTCACAAAATCAAAAAATAGCTGTAGATTCGTTAATTCTGTACCCTGAATCTTTCCCAAGTAAATGGCTATCTCACATTTTTCAATTTCGAAAATTCCTATGGGACTATTGTTGTTCGAAAAATGAAAAAAAAATTTAAGAGACAATTTTTGTCATTTTTCAAAATTTTCAAATTTGTCCTACATTTTTGGATAGCTGAAGACCATCCGATTCCAGAAATATAAGTTTTATTCCGAGTTATCACCCTTTATTTTTCGATTTTTTTCGAATTTTCTGCCCATTTTGTGAGCTCGAGTTTCGTTTTACGGCCGAATCGACGTTTCTGAAACTCCTGGAACATGAAGTTATAGTTCAAAACTAACGTATAAAGCTATGTCGACAAACATCTATAAACCGGAAGTAGTCGAAATAATGGCCGATATTTTGAAAAAAACGCAGAAAATGAATGCTTTTGGGAAAAACATGATTTCTCAGTCCGATCTCAACGGATTAAAACGATTAAGATATCGTAAACAAATTATGTTACGCCGAAAATCTAGTATTTTCCGTTTTTGGAGCCTTTTGAGACGCCTTTTTCTCGAAAACGACTCCTGCGATTTTTTTAAAACTTTTTTTACTCAGAGTATTATCTGTGGTCTGTGGCGTGAATCCAAAAGGAAAAGGTTTGAAATAATTTAAGGTGTCATAAAATGGCCTCAATCTTTGATAAAAGTAGAAAAATCGTTAAATTATTGAAAATGTTCTTTTATTTATCTTTTTTACAAACAACCTGTGAATAGACAGAAAGATATCTATCCAAACAACTTGTTAAAACTATCCCGACAATAATCCAAAATCCAGAAGTAGTCGAGAAAATATCAGATATTTGGGAAAATTTTTTTTAAAAATTAAAAAAAAAAAGTACAGTAAAAATTTGGTACTCTTGCAAAAATCGACATTTCTCAGCCTGGAGTCAATTAAAGTATCGTTTTGTAGCTCGATGAATGGGCTATTTTATGACATACTTCCTGTCTGATTCCTGAAAGCCGATTTAGTGCTGCTTGCAGGTCTAGTTATTAGGCTTTCAGACTTTCGTCTGAAAGACTATTGTTTTTACTAAAATTATTATTTATTAAGCTTTCATATGTATTTACATATGAAAGCTTATTGTTTCTGTTAAGATTATTATTCCTATTATATTTTTTGGGGGTGTTTTATCCACAAATCGGATTTCACAGAATCTACCCATATGATCTTTGTGACCCCCCCCCCCCCCCCAAGAAATGGTTGGTGGCTGTTGGGTAAATATATTTTCAAAACGTTTTTCGCATCCGAAATCACCGAATTTGACGAACAAATGTATTTGACCTACATTGCTGTTACTTCGTGACTATTTGACCTATTTTACTAATTCTTTTTCTGTGAGTACCTCGTTACCTTGACTACAAATCTGCACTTTCGGATTTACGCATTTCGAAAATTCGTCGCTGTGATTTCGAACCGGAAGTTAAATCAAAATGACAACTTCTTAAATAGTTGCACGATTTGAAATTTGGTATGTAAGTAGATCTCGCTCATGGGACTTTAAAAATGTCATTAGAAATTTTCTGAATTATCTCCCCTTGGTGATATTAAGGATCAAAGTTTTGATAAAAATCGACGAAATATAGGTCAGATTGCCTTGAAAATACTTTTTTTTACTAGCTACGACACTACTGATTCGTACACTACAAAAATGAGTTTGTAGCCCAAACCGGAAGTGCAACCATCTTGAAACGTCAAAATCGATACTCCTTTGTTGATATTTTACTTACAGACAAGGCAATTATATTTTCCGAATCCTTTTAGAAAAGCCGAAAAACTGCCGGGAATAGAATTTTGATTTAAGTCAAGTGATGGACGCCATTTTGAATTGAAAATGAGAACAAGTCGATTGCATTTGACCAACATTGCTGTAACTTTGTGACTTTTTGACCTATTTTATTAATTCTTTTTCCTTTGAAAACCTTAAAACATTTACTTCAAATCTGCAATTTCGGATTTTCGAATTTCGAAAATTCGTCGATGTTATTTCGAAACCAAAAGTTGAGACCAACTAGACAACTTCTTTATTAGTTGCACTATTTTCACGAAATTAAGTATGTGAGTAGATCTTGTCGATACGACTTGAAAAATATCATTAGAAATTTTCTAAATTATCTCACCTTGGAGAAGTTAAGCATCAAAATTTTCAAAAAAATCGACGAAATATAGGTCAAATTGCCTTGAAATTGTTTTTTGTAATAGCTACGACACAACTGATTCCAGCCAAATCGACCAATAACTATTCATTTTACCGACCTTAAGCTTCCCACGAGAGATAAAATTTTGCCATTCGGTGTCATTTGCAATTGTTGACTCTAGACTCGAATAACAAGACACTCAAACGAACTCCAACACTTGGCGCTTCGTGCCTAACGCCGCAGTTCATAATAATAATAATGATTTTCGTATATTTTAATTATACGCCCACATGGAAATGTGGTCGTATATTGTCGTCGTACCCGACATTCCGTCCGTCAGCCCGTCCACAATTTCTTGTGTACGCTCTAGAGGTTAAAGTTAATACCCTATTGACTTTAAATTTATGCACAGTGTTTAAGGTCATGAGACGAAGAAGCATATGGAAATGTGGTCGTATATTGCCGTCGCCCCCGACCGGCCGGCCGTCGGTCCGCCCGTTCGTCGTCCACGATTTCTTGTGAACTCTCTAGAGGCTAAAGTAAATACTCGAATGACTTTAAATTTATGCACAGTGTTTAAGGACATAAAACAAAGAAGTATATGGATTTTCAAGGATATCCGATAGTTACTTCCAGAGGTATTACCCTTGATCTCTTCAAAAAAAACTTTGAGCGCTCTAGCGGCTAAAGTTAATATCCGATTGACTTTAAATTTAAACACAGTGTTTAAGGTCACGAGACGAAGAAGCCGATTGATTTTCAGTAATTACTGCCAGAGTTATGGCCTTTGGTCTGTGAACGCTTTTGTGGCGGAAGTTAATATCCGATTGACTTTAAATTTATTAACAGTGTTTAAGGCCACGAGACAAAGAGGCATAATTTTCAAGGTTATACTTGTTCAAGTCGTTTGTTCTTGGCACCTGCCGTTTGTTTGGTTTTTTAAGCTAATTTACGGTTTCAAACTATATTTAGATCCGTAACTTCGCGAGTTTTCGACCAATTTTAATATTTTTTTTCTTGTTATTTTCTTGAAGATACTTGGTATAATCGATGGCACGTGATGATGAATATGAAAGCTTTCATATCTGCTTGGGACAGTAGCAGATCTAGTTCTTCTTCTTATTTTTTTTGTGTGTTTTATCCACTTTTCGGTTTTCTCAGAATCTACCCATAGGATCTTTCTGAAATTTTAACCTACCCCCCAAACAAATGTGGGATGGCTGTTGGGTGAATATATTTTAAGACTGTTTTTCGAATCCGAAATCACCGAATTTGACGAACAAATGCATTTGACCTACATTAATGTAACCTCGTGACTTTTTGACCTATTTTACTGATTCTTTTTTCTCTGGTACCTTGTAATCCTGACTTCAAATCTGCACTTTCGGAATTTCGAAAATTCGTCGCTGTGATTTCGAACCGGAAGTTAAATCAAAAAGACAACTTCTTTAATAGTTGTACGATTTTCATGAAATTTAGTAAGTAGATTTCACTCACTAAAATTATCTCCCCTTGGTGATATTGAGGATCAAAATTTCCCCAAAAATCGACGAAATATAGGTCAGATTGCCTCGAAAACGTTTTTTTGTACTAGCTACGACACTACTGATTCGAACACAAAAAATAGAGTTTGTAGCACAAACCGGAAGTGCCGACATCTTGAAAGGTGTAAAAACCCTAAGGCTTTTTTGATATTTTATTTACAGACAAGGGAATTATATTTTCCGAATCCTTAAATTTAGGCCAAAAAACGCTCGCGAAAAGAATTTTGATTTAGGTCAACTGATGGACGCCATTTTGAATTGAAAATGAACAATAGTGAAAAAAATACATTTATGGGCTTAAAAACATACACAATTGGTCGTGGCTTAGAAAATCTATCGTCTATTAACGAAAATAATACATTACAGGATAGCCTGGCTCATGGTCGAATGTTTGGCATTTGAATATTTTAAAAATTTGAATTACCCCTTTCATGTTTTCCGTGCCGACAAGGTTGTTTTCGAATTAGCTGGTTTTGAATACGCGCAAGCGCTACGCTGGAACAAAAGGTATCATAAGTACCAAATTCCGGCGATGAACTTTTTTTCACGTGAGTACCTAGGTACCCTGATATTTTCAAGGTGATACCTGTATTTGTTCAAGTCGTTTGTTCGTAGTACCTGCGTCGTGACTTCGCGCATGCGCTACACTAGAACCAAAGGTACCATGAACACCAAATTCCGGCGAGAAACTTTTTACATGGGTACCTAGATACCCTAGAATTTGCATGGTGATATCTGCATTTGTACGTGGCACATATTATTATTAAGCTTTCATATGTATTTACATATGAAAGCTTATTGTTTCTGTTAAGAATATTATTCTTCCTATTATTAAGCTTTCATATGTATTTACATATGAAGGCTTATCGTTTCTGTTGAGATTATTATTCTTCCTATTATTATTATTTTTTTTTTTTTTTTTGTGTTTTATTCACAAATCGGATTTCTCAGAATCTACTCATAGGATCTTTCTGAAACTTTTACCTACCCCCCCCCCCCCCCAAATGGGTGGTGGCTGTTGGGTAAATCACCGAATTTTACGAACAAATGCATTTGACCTACTTTGCTGTAACTTTGTGACTATTTCACCTATTTTACTAATTCTTTTTTTTTTAATACCTTGACTCCTTTACTTCAAATCTACAATATCGGATTTTCGAATTTCGAAAATTCGTCGGTGGGATTTCGATCCGGAAGTAAAAATCAAATAACAACTTCTTTAATAGTTGCACGATTTTCATGGAATTTGGTATGTAAGTAGATCTCGCTCATGCGACTTTAAAAATTTTTTTTTTTTTTCGGGGGAGCCTATTTCTCAGTGCCAGTAACAGATACCGATCTAGAACCTCATTTTCGATTATTAAATCATGTGTTTGCAGCATATGGGCTATATTTGAAACTTCTGCGCGGACCGGAAGTGGCCGAATTTTGCACGGTGTCAAAAAATCAAAAAAAGGCCTTAGATTCGTTATTTCTGTACCTATTTTCATACAAATGACATTTTTGTAAACCCTGAATCTTTTCCAAGGAATTGGCTATCTCACATTTTTCAATTTCGAAAATGCCTATGTGACTAATGTCGTTCGAAAAATGAAAAAAAAATTAAGAGACAATTTTTGTCGTTTTTCAAAATTTTCAAATTTGACCTACATTTTTGGATACCTAAAGACCATCCGATTTCAGTAATATAAGTTTAATTCCGAGTTATCACCCTTTATTTTTCGATTTTTTTCGAATTTTCTGCCCATTTTGTGAGCTCGAGTTTCGTTTTACGGCCGAATCGGTGTTTCTGAAACTTCTGGAACATGAAGTTATAGTTCAAAACTAACGTCTATAAACCTGAAGTAGTCTAAATAATTGCCGATATTTTGAAAAAAAAACGCAAAAAATTAATGCTTTTGGGACAAACATAAATTCTCAGTCCAATATCAACGGATTAAAACGATTAAGATATCGTTGGGTTGCCCGAGAATTGCAGTATCATATGATATCCTATTTTACAGATACCATGAATAGCAAGTAAAATATGGCACGCTGAAAATCAAGTATTTTCCGACTTGGAACGTTTTTGAACGCCTGCATCTCGAAAACTGCTCCTGCGATTTTTCTTCAACTTTCTCTACCATGAGACCTTTTGGTAGTCTTGTGTATGAATCAGTCCGTTTAGACTTTGAAATATCCGTAATAGGTCAAATAACGAACTGAAAATCGAAAAAAGTCGAAAAATAGGGAAATTTGGGAAAATACTCTATTATTTTTTTAAATTTTACGGATTTTCAAAGAACTATGTGATATTTAGATATCTGATCTAATGTTTATTCCAATTATATGTATAATATGTATTTAGATATTGAGATTTAATTTTCGATATTTTGACATTTTTGCATTTTTGGTGCTTTTAAACATAGGATTTCTCAGGGGCATTTTATCTGATCATATATTGTAATATATCATTACAGAACTCTTTCGCTATTTAATTGCCCAAACTGGTTATAAAACTATCCTTACCATAATCTCCATACCGGAATTTTCAAAAAATAAAAAAAAAAGGTGAAAAATTAGCGTTCTTGCAAAAAGCTTGATTTCTCCGTCAGATATTACCGGACCAAAAGAAATAAAATGTCTTTGGATGGCCCCATTAATGGACTATCATATGGCATCTCAATGGTACGATTTCGATGTTAAGTAAATAAATTATGTTACGCCGAAAATCTATTATTATCCGTTTTCGGAGCCTTTTGAGACGCCTTTTTTCTAAAAAAAAAACGACTCCTGCGAATTTTTTAAAACTTATTTTTACTCAGAGTCCTACCGGTGGTCTGTGGCGTGAATCCAAAAGGAAAAGGTTTGAAATAATTAAAGGTGTCATAAAATGGCCCCAATCTTTGAAAAAAGTTGAAAAATCGTTAAATTATTGAAAATGTTATTTTATTTATCTTTTTTACAAACAGCTACTGAATAGATGTTTCTGACACTTCTGGTACAGAAAGATATCAATTTAATCAACTTGTTAAAACTATCCCGACAATTATCCAAAATCTAGAAGTATTCGTAAAAATATCAGATATTATGGGAAAAAACTCAAAAAAAAAATTTTAAGGTCTAGTTATTATTCTTTTTTTTTTCGTTTTGCCTATTTCTCAGGAACTATAAGAGATATTGGTCTAAAGCTTGGTTTTCTCTCGGGAAACTGGGTGGTGGCTAGTGCTTAAATGTATAATGAAGTTCGTGCGCATGGCGGATATACGTCAATTCTTTAACGTGCACGCAAATTAAAAATCGGCCATAACTTCGTCAATTCTCAATCGCTTTTTTCAGATATTTACATTTTTGAATAGCTGGTGACATTTTTGAGTTGATAGCAGTTCAAAAACGTCGAGTTTAGAAACTTTGTCGCTCTCATTTATCGGTGAAAATTGGAAATATTTTAAAATTTTCTAAAATTGTTATTTTTTGGAAGTTTGAAATTTGAGTTAAATTTCTGGATAGCTGACATCAATCCGATTCCAACAATATCAGTTTTGTTCTAAAATGTTACCTTTGATTTTTCACTTTTTTTTCGCATTTTGGTCAAATCGTAGAGTTCTTATTTTTACGATTTAGACCATTTTTAGAGGTATTTAAATAACAATTACTTCTGGGATTAATATCCCATGCTTTATGTCTACATGACGTCATCCCTTTTAACCAGTTAAAAAAAAAACCGCTGAAGCTTTTTATATAGAAGTCGCCTGTCTTTATGAATAATGCCAATTTCATGCTGATTATTCATGAGGTTTATGGTTGTTATTTGAGTGTTTTTTTGTCCCATTCGGAAAACTTGGGTTTTTTTTTATTCCATTTGCCATTTGTGTAAATCTCCGAAACTATAACAGATAGAGTTCTGTTTACTGTTTTTTAATGTTTTAAACAGTTAGTACTTATTACTATTGCGAAAGTTGCGAAGAGACGGTAAGTGGTGTAAATCTTTAATGTCTACATGACGTCATCCCTTTTAACCAGTAAAAAAAAAACCCGCTGAAGCTTTTTTATATAGAAGTCGCCTGTCTTTATGAATAATGCTGATTTCATGCTGATTATTCATGGGGTTTATGGTTGTTATTTGAGTGTTTTTTTGTCCCATTCGGAAAACTTGGGTTTTTTTTATTCCATTTGCCATTTGTGTAGATCTCCGAAACTATAACAGATAGAGTTCTGTTTACTGTTTTTTCATGTTTTAAACAGTTAGTACTTATTACTATTGCGAAAGTTGCGAAGAGACGGTAAGTGGTGTTAATCTTTAACGTGCACTAAAATTGAAAACAGGCCCTAATTATGTCAATTTCCAATGGATTTTTGAAAAAGTTATTTTTTTGTACAGCTGGGGATATTGCGGATGTCATAACGACTGAATTGAGACCGGAAATGGTGTAAATCTTTAACGTGCACGAAAATTGAAAACAGGCCATAATTATGTCAATTTTTATCCGATTTTTGAGAAAGTTATATTTTTGTACAGCTAGGGATATTGCGGATGCCATAACGACCGAATTGAAAAAGGAAGTGGTGTAAATCTTTAACGTGCACGAAAATTGAAAACCGGTCCTAAGTATCTCAATACCCAACCGATTTTGGAAAAAGTTATATTTTTTGTACAGCTGGGGATATTGCGAATGCCATAAGGACCAAATTGAGACCGGAAGTGGTGTAAATCTTTAACGTGCACGAAAATTAAAAAAAATTCCCTAAGTATGTCAATACTCAACCGATTTTGTAAAAAGTTATATTTTTGTACAGCTGGGGATATTGCGAATGCCATAACGATAAAATTGAGACCGGAAGTGTGTAAATCTTTAACTTACACGAAAATTGAACACATCCCTAAGTATGTCAATTGGGATATTGCGGATGCGATAACTGTCAACTCGTCAAACTTGTGGTCAAGGTGAAAGCCGTTCAGTCTTGCACGCAAGTCTAGTTATTATTTATTATTATTATTTTTTTCGGGGGAGCCTATTTTTCAGTGCCTGTAACAGATACCGATCTAGAACCTCATTTTCTATCATTAAACTATGTGTTTTCAACATATGGGCTATATTTGAAACTTCTGTGCCGACCGGAAGTGGCCGAATTATCAAAAAAACAAAAAACAGCCGTAGATTCGTTAATTCTGTACCTATTTTCATACAAATGACATTTTTGTAAACCCTGAATCTTTCTTAAGGAAATGGCTTTCTCACATTTTTCAATTTCGAAAATTCCTATGGGACTTCTAGCGTTCGAAAAATGAAAAAAATAAATTTAAGAGACAATTTTTGTCATTTTTCGAAATTTTAAAATTAGACCTACATTTTTGGATACCTGAAGACCATCCGATTCCTGAAATATAAGTTTCATTCCGAGTTATCACCCTTTATTTTTCGATTTTTTTTTCGAATTTTCTGCCCATTTTGTGAGCTCGAGTTTCGTTTTACGGCCGAATCGACGTTTCTGAAACTTCTGGAACATGAAGTTATAGATCAAAACTAACGTATAAAGCTATTTCGAAAAACATCTATAAACCGGAAGTAGTCGAAATAATGGCAGATATTTTGAAAAAAACGCAAAAAATTAATGCTTTTGGGAAAAATATGAATTCTCAGTCCGATATCAACGGATTTAAACGATTAAGATATCGTTGGGTTGCCCGAGAATTGCAGTATCATGTGATATCCAATTCTTACAGATAACATAAACAATAAAATATGGCACGCTGAAAATCAAGTATTTTTTGATTTGGAGCGTTTTTGAACGCCTGTATCTCGAAAACAGCTCCTGCGATTTTTCTTGAACTTTCTCTATCAAGAGACCTTTTGGTAGTCTTGTGTATGCAACAGTCCGTTTAGAATTTGAAATATCCGTAATAGGTCAAATAACGAACTGAAAATCGAAAAAAGTCAAAAAATCGTGCAATTTTGGAAAATACTTTGTGATATTTAGATATCAAAACTAATGTCGATTCCAATAATGTATAATATGTATTTAGATATTGAAATTTAATTTTCGATATTTTGACATTTTTGAATTTTTGGCGATTTTAAACATAGGATTTTCTCAGGGGCATTTTATCTGATCATATATTGTAATATATCATTACAGAACTCTTTCGCTATTTAATTGCCCAAACTGGTTATAAAACTATCCTTACCATATTCTCCATACCGGAAGTATTCAAAAAATGAAAAAAAAAGGTAAAACATTGGCGTTCTTGCAAAAAGCTTGATTTCTCCGTCAGATATTACCGGCCCAAAAGAAATAAAGTGTCTTTGGATGGCCCCATAAATGGAACACATATGGCATCTCAATGGTACAATTTCGATGTTTAGTAAATAAATTATGTTACGCCGAAAATCTAGTATTATCCGTTTTTGGAGCCTTTTGAGACGCCTTTCTTTCGAAAACGACTCCTGCGATTTTTTTAAAACTTTTTTTTACTCAGAGTCCTACCGGTGTTCTGTGGCGTGAATCCAAAGGGAAAAGGTTTGAAATAATTAAAGGTGTCATAAAATGGCCCCAATCTTTGAAAAAAGTTGAAAAATCGTTAAATTATTGAAAATGTTATTTTATTTATCTTTTTTACAGAATGATATATATTCAAACAACTTGTTAAAACTATCCCGACAATGATCCAACATGTGGAGTATTCGTAAAAATATCAGATATTATGGAATAAAACACAAAAAAAAATTTAAAAAAAAGAAAATACAGTAAAAAAATTATGGTACTCTTGCAAAAATCGACATTTCTCAGCCAGGTGTCACTGAATCAAAACAATTAAAGTATAGTTTTCTAGCCCGATGAATGGGCTATTTTATGACTTACTTCCTGTCTGATTCCTGAAAGCCGATTCAGTGCTGCTTGCAGGTCTAGTTACTTTTTTTTCTTCGGAGGAGCCTATTTCTCAGTGCCTGTAACAGATACCGATCGAGAACCTCATTTTCTATCATTAAACAATGTGTTTGCAGCATATGGGCTATATTTGAAACTTCTGCGCGGACCGGAAGTGGCCGAATTTCGTACGGTGTCAAAAAATCAAAAAAACGGCCGTAGTTTCGTCAATTCTGTACTTATTTTCATAGAAAATTTCTCGGATGATAGCAGTTGAAAATTTCGAAATTTCGAAACTTCGTCGCTGACTTCTAGCGTTCGAAAAATGAAAAAAATAAATTTAAGAGACAATTTTTGTCATTTTTCAAAATATACTAATTTGATCTACTCTTTTGGATACCTGACGACCATCCGATTCCAGAAATATAAGTTTCATTCCGAGTTATCTCCCTTTATTTTTCGATTTTTTGCCCATATTGTGAGCTCGAGTTTCGCTTTACATTGATGTACATGAACATCACGAAATTTCGTTTACGGTAAAAATTTCATTCCTAAATTTTGAATATTGGCTGAGGGCACCTATGTACCGGTATGCGCAGGCGTCAGTTTACGATGACCGTCAGATTTAAACGAATGCTGTTAGATTATTATAAATTTGTGTCGGTTGTGGCAGGAAATGATTTCTTTTGGTGATCAAAGAAGAGTCACGGTGCAAAATAGACGTTAAGGATTCTAAAATAGCCTTAGAACCTAGATGGGGAAAAGCCTGATTTCCATACTAGTTTATAAGGGGGCCTGATAGGAACTGTTAGTGGACAACTTGTCCACTCAGAGACAGTTCCTAAAGGAACTAGTCCTATGCTAATCAGTGATAACTTTCAACAGTGGATGGAAGCTAACAAACTAAACTCTAAGGACGATAAAACCGAAGCTCTTTTAGTAGGCTCAGCACAACCACTCAAGATACTACCTGATCTAAAAATCACCATTGGTAATTCAGAAATAAATTTCTCCCAAAATGTTCGAAACCTTGGAGTGATATGTGATCCTTCTCTGACAATGGAGACTCAGATTGATATGGTATGCCATGTTTGCTACTACTATCTACTATCTCACTGGTGACGCGTGTAAAGAACTTGTGAGATCACTGATTTTATCAATAATTGATTTTAGATGGGACGAAACACCGAGGTCCCGTGTACACATTATAGTACATGTAACGAGACCTTAATATTATTATTTAGTATTATATTTATCTGACACGGGCACCCGTAAACGAAAGCGCTTGAACACCGAACTATACCCACCAACAAGTTTTGCCGTTGGTTCACAAAGTAACGCAAACTGTGCATCGTACCTCCTAGTGTAAACTGAAAATAAAGCTACGTCTGACTAGCTTCAAACTGTGGGTTATCTACTGATCTGCCATAAAAGACGGTGTCAAACGTAACACAGTCCTCGTCAACCCATTTGTCCAATATATCAGGTTTAATCAGATGGGTGTGAACTTGCCGTAAGGTGAGTATAGCAATCACTTACGTGTATATAATTTTGTTTGGTCATATGATGTGCTCTTTAAAGGACAAAGGCCACCGGTAAAAACCCAGTCGTTACTGCCTCGCTAGGCTAGTTAGCCTAATTTTGTGTAATATTCTGGTATTGTTTCACAGTCTTCTGCATCTCTGCGAGAATAAGTGTGACTAATTTACGACATTTTGCCCTTTGTGAAATGCCTGAAATCGTTAAATTTAAAAGGTTTTTTTTTTCAATATTGCTGTAATTTGGACAATAAATATCCGAGTTCAGCTATTGTTGCATCTTAACGTCAGGCTAAGGACAGAAAAGAGCAGTTACGTGCCGTCAAATTGTATCCAATCTTTTATATTTTTGTATATTATGACGTTTACATTGGGATTTAGAGTGTCCTTAAGGTTCATAAATATGGAGAGAAAAAATCGCGATTATCTCTCCCTATCCGCTATTCGTAAAAGTGTTTGGGGCTCTAGCTATGTTTGCCTTAAATTAAATTCATATGCCCTGTGTGTTAATATCTGTCAACAAAAAATACTTTGAGATACATTTGGGGTGCTAAATATGAATTTATGGTGATGTTTAAATAGTTCTGATAGCACTTTCATTGGGCACGAATTGTAGAAGTTTTAGGAGCATTGCTAAATCAACAGAAGGACCCGTAAAAAACTCCAAGACAATTGAATGAATAGTATAAATTAAGATGACGTCCTACTTCCTGAACAAGGCAATTGAAATCTACGTACCGGTAATGGTTCCATTCCCATTCTCATGCGTTTTGCATTTGTGCTTTCATTTTCACACGCCTGTGCCAGAAGACTCTCAGCTGCAGCAGACGTCAGATGAGGTGGTGTTGGTCGCAGCTGAAGAACGGGAAAAGAAAATTTATCAATTAATTAACTAAATAACCATAACATTATTAGTTTTATTCTGTAACTAGGAATGGCGATATCCGTATCTTGGTATTGTTATCCTATTTAAAATACAATATGTATTCTTTTATTTCCCCCTTGCCGACCCCAGTTTTTTTTCTGGATTTCTAAAAACCAGACATAAAGAAGGATTTGATTATCCCACCCCACTATCTGTTGGTCTGTCTGCAAATTGTCGTGTTTCTTACTCCAAAATAAATAGTTTGTGTTGAAATAGAGACTAGATATTACTGGATGAAGTACTCGAACTATGTTTGAATATTAAACCAATAAGGATCATGCACTTCGTTATCTTACCGGTTCCCATCCATTCTGTTCTTTAGTTCTTCTCATTCTTCGACACGATTTAAGATAAGTTCTAATTCGTTTCCGTGATCGAACGTGGAATTCTGGAAATTGTCTATCACAGGCCTCTAAAATAGCCTGAACTTTGTCTTTTGGTTGTTTTGAAATAGGAACTGTCCGGTCCAAATTTTCATCCACAAATAAACGGCAAAACATCTACAATCATAAATATTCAAGTCATTGTGTTGTGGTTTAGCAGCGTTATCAATGGGTTTAAATCGTATTATGCATAAGTTTGACTAGAAAAGCAGACATTGCAGTGAACCATTATATCTCATTTTGCAATATGCTGTAAGGATTTAACTGTAAGCATAACTGTGTAACATTGTTATACATGTTAGAATAAAATACACCCTGATGCTTCTTTAAAATGAAAGATGGGGTGGAATAAATTAGACTTCTAACGTTCAAGAAAGTTCATAGAGTAAGAATTAAAAAAACATAATTCAAATATATTTCAAGATCTTAGACATGGCCGGATTTGGGGGCGTTTGGAAACATGTTCTCTTTATTTTGCTGAAACAATAAAGGTTTTCCTATCATCTTGTAAGATGTGAGAAAATATACTAAGCAGCAAAAGAAACGACATTGCATAAATCTTGCCAAATGTTTTTATTGTAGGCTATATTTGTGACCACATCTTCAAATTTACCTGAGCAATGAGGCTCCTTCCCAAACACAGAATCGAACCCAGGAAATGTTCTCATGTACTTCATGCTGCACGTGTTGTTCGCCGGAACCAGCCCTATAAAATGTACCCCATATCTGGTTGAATCCTTCACACTACAGCTTCGGCAGCATGTCACGACTCACGACAGCTCAGAGGAACAGGGCGCTTGGGAGACTCAACGCTGGTCACACTGCCCAAGCCATCAATTACTTCAAGGTCAATGTTCGGACTATCTACAGGCTTCAGCAACGCTTTCGGGCCATCAATGCGCGGATGATCGCCGCCGAACTGGTACACCAAGGGTTACCACAAGGTGACAAGATCGCCATGTTGTGCGACAGCACGTGCATAATCCCTTCACACTGGCATCTGAGACAGCACGTCAGACAGTGGGAACACAGGGAAGACCGATATGTACCGATACAGTGCGCCGACGTCTCACCAGAGAGAACATCCATTGCCGTAGACCTTACCGTGGATCAATCCTCACTCCTCGCCATCGACATGAACGTCTACACCAGAACTGGCGACACGGGCAAATCCCCACCCCTCGCCATCGACACGGGCCATGGAGAACTGTTCTGTTGACAGATGAGAGTCGGTATTGCGTATCAACTGCAGATGACAGGACCAAAATATGGCGTTTTTCTGACCAATGTGTCCTGGAATGAGACTGGTGGGAAGATCCAGAGAGAGAGAAATGGGGTTTAACGTCCACTCAACACAACTAGGTCATTTCGGGACTAACACATGGTTTAATTTTATTTCATTAATTCGTTTGCGCGTAGCGGTCTTTTGCAGTGGAAGGAAACCGGAGTGCCCGGAGGAAACCCACGAGGTTGAGAAGGCACCCCTATCTCCATGCCACATACTCTCACACCAGGGCTCGAAACCACAGCCGCAAGCCAGAGGTAGCCGGCCAGCTAGAGGTCGAAGCGCGGCACTCTAGACCATTAGGCCATCCCAAACCCCGGGAAGGTCCAAGCATTATGGTTTGGGGTTGAATCGGCCTTAACAAGAGAGTGGGGTCTGTGTTATTCCAAAATCTTGATCAAAGGAGAGGAGATCAAGCTCTCAGACCCCACGTCGTACCACATTTCACACGTCATCGAAACAACAGAGTTACCCGGCACTTTCTACAGCAGAACGGTGTCCACATTATGCACTGGTCAGCCCTTAGTCCGGACTTAAAACCCGATTGAACAGCTTTGTGATGAAATTCATAACATCGTACCGAGACCAGAGACAGCCGGTGGATTGTGCCCGGCTTTTCTGGGAGTGTGGTTCCAGATGCCAATGGCGTTCATCAATCGTCTGGTCAATTCGATGTATAGAAATTGCGCTGCGGTTATTGAAACTCGCGGTGGATACATAAGATACTTTTTTTTATAAACAATATTTTATTCAGGATGTCTGAATGGGATTGGGGAACAGACTTGGACTATGTGAAACGCCTCTCCCTAATGTATCTACTGTGTGCAGACTCTAAACCTCCCCGTAATTTTGAAGAATTAATCACTAATGTGTCAAGATACTGTTCACAAAAATTGCTTTGATCGTTTTCAGAATGATTTGATTAAAGTGCTTTTTGAAATCGTAATGACGTTTTGGGTTGGTTTTTTTTTGTTTAACTGTTTAGTATATATTCTACAAAATTGTATTATGTGGTGTTTGCCAACACAAGAGTTTCACCAGATATTGGATTACTGAAAATCAATGCATTCCACAAGATTTTCTAATTTTTTTAGTACATGTACGTGATTTCTAATTTTCAAAATGTCCCTCCTACTAGCCTACACAGTAACAATATAATATACACATATGTGCAAATAAATTCTTTTATATAAGTTTATTTAGGAAAATATCAAACAAAAAAACAAACAGGACAAAGATGGCAAATAAGCATACATTCACATGACATTATTGGTTAACTGGGGGTTACATTATCATATGTCAACTCATTTTTGAAGATGAACCTTAAAGGGGGAAACCAACGATTTTCAACAAGGTTTCCATAAATCTTAAATATATATTGAGAAATAATCCCCTTTGTAACACAAGCAAAAAAGTTTTTGTAAGCGAAAAATTATTTTTTTATCAAATCCGAAATATCTTTCACTTTGTATTATGTGGTGTTTGCCAACACAAGAGTTTCACCAGATATTGAATTACTGAAAATCAATGCATTCCACAAGATTTTCTATTTTTTTTAGTACATGTACGTGATTTCTAATTTTCAAAATGTCCCTCCTACTAGCCTACACAGTAACAATATAATGTACACATATGTGCAAATAAATTCTTTTATATAAGTTTATTTAGGAAAATATCAAACAAAAAAACAAACAGGACAAAGATGGCAAATAAGCATACATTCACATGACATTATTGATTAACTGGGGGTTACATTATCATATGTTAACTCATTTTTGAAGATGAACCTTAAAGGGGAAAACCAACGATTTTCAACAAGGTTTCCATAAATCTTAAATATATATTGAGAAATAATCCCCTTTGTAACACAAGCAAAAAAGTTTTTGTAAGCGAAAAATTAATTTTTTATCAAATCCGAAATATCTTTCACTTGCCGGGTGTCAAACTAACCCCTTTATGTATACTAATTAGCCATATGGCGTGAATAGAGACACAGCGTACAGCTCAGTTTGAGTGAATTTACGCGACGGCTTTGGGTACTAAACGTTAAAAACAATTCGTGTTTATAATGGGGTGTTTCCACTTAGCCGGCAGCCTTTGATGTCAAATTTTGCCGCTAATCCAGAGTAAATCCTAGAATAATGGTGTTATGAACTATAGTCCATATCTTTCTTAAGACTAAAACTGTATTGATTTTTTAACAAATTTAAATTTTATTAAATAACATCAAATAGCTTATACATATGAAAATATATTGATTTTAACAAATTGAATATTTATTAAATAACATTAAATGATTTTTTCATATAAAAATGCATTACAATTTACACATTAAACTTTAGAATTTTAAACTTTTATTTAATAGCATTATATAATTTATGAATAAATACCTTACAACATAACGGTCATTTTACAGCCCCACTAAAAAGGAAATATTTGTTTCATACCGATTTACACTTAAAGAGCCATTTAATAACTGTGTTTTCAAATGTTCAATTCTTATATCAAGTTGTCGATATTTCCTAACTCAAGGACTTTTGGTACCACCAAATAATATCTGTAAAATGGTGATTTCGACATAGGATTGTTCTTGTTTATTAAGTTAATGAACTTGTAAATATTAGGATGGCATGCTGTCATTTTATTCAACTATAAATATAATTTCGACACAGATCGACCATATATTTATATAAATATAGTGAATTGAATTTATGTTTGAAAGCATAACGCCGGCATCAACTGTGTTCAAAATGTCATGAGTTAATAAATTATATTAAAGATACATTCCTGGGTACAAACTTTGTGATTTGAGGATATATTTGGACTAAACACATATTTTAAAGTAACCAATGTATCAAAAATGTGCTTCAATTCCCTTTCAAATCTCTGTTTTCGCCGGGGATACCTATAGCTGTAAGTAAGCTGTTGTTAAACGCAATGTCTACCAACTTAACTTTATTGTGGGAGGGTCCATTACTTACTTTACATTTACCATATTATTGAGGCCAAAAAAAATTCTTAATTATTTCTGTCAACTTCTGTTTAGACCTTTTAATTGCAGAGTATTTTGTACGTTGACAACCCGCAATGTTCCCAAAACCGCCTACCCATTTGAGAAAGAAATAACAACTGCTCCCTGACCTAAGCTAGCAGACAATAAGCCAGCTAATGCTGTCGGGTTGACAGTTAGTGATTCCCTGACAATATTGCTCAGTCCTTGCCCCATGGGCGATTTTCGCGTAATCTCATATTTTTCTAGTTAGATTGGGTGTCTATACTTGGGTGTCTATTTTTATTGGAAATAACCAGCCGATAAATACTTTGCTGGGAACCCACCTTTAAGAGGGATTAAGAGCGCATTGACGCTGAACACTGAACAGTTCTCGGGTGACTACTTTTAAACAGACTATAGTTTTAAGATCAATCAAAGTATTAACAGTCTGCCTGCTAAGTGGGAACACACCGTTTATAATATCCTAATAAACATGGACATTTGATCTGGTCTGTGGCCAAAGAACAAGGCGTGAACACAATACAGCAGTAAACTTATCCCAAATCGGTATGTTTACTATAGAGCCCAGTGAGCGTGTTGAACCAACTATGTCACTTCCGGATTTAATAAAAAAAATTATTTCTCGCTTACAAAAACTTTTTTTGCTTGTGTTACAGAGGGAATTTTTTCTTAATATATATTTAAGATTTGTAGAAACCTTGTTGAAAATCGTTGGTCTTCCCCTTTAAGGCTGGTCTATGGTGGCCCATGGTCGCAATAGCGTTTTTTTGCATTTCATTTAAAAAAAATGAAAAATATTTTTGATTTGCAAAAATTTTAAATGAATGTCAGCTGTTTCGTAACCTGGCTGTTTCGTACTTAGTTTATTCGTACCTCACGTAAGCTGTTTCGTACCTTTGGAAGTTTCAACTTTTACATGTACTTAAACTTAAGCCTCCTCACCTGAACTGTTTCGTACCTTCGTATCACTAAAGAATAGAAATACTGTATCACTGAAGTTTACTAAAAGTATGCTAAATCATGTCTGTATGAAGGTTTATATCAACATTTTTGAGTATGGTAGCTTGGGAATTAGGGTTGTCACGAATAATCGGTTGAGTCGTAGTCGATTCGCCGCCTTCCATATTAGGCATGGCTATATATATATACTACGAAATGTGTAAAATGGTTGTTTTTTGTGCGAAATAGCTGTCAACAGCCACGTATTTATAGCAGACATGATAATATCACGGACCTTATATAATACATGGACTGAATGCGGGAAGTTGGCGATGCGAGCGTTACAATTCCTCAGAACGCGGGAATGTCTTACTCGGCCCAAACGCTTAACAAAATATCAAAACTATACTATACTATAGACTTTAGTTCATATTGTTAATTGCCAACCGTTTGTGCTGCTGAACACATACAACCGTTTGTGCCGCCTAATCCTTTGAAGTTAATAATCTCCGATCAATAAAATTATTGGCAATAATCTCAACTCATAGTCAATAGTCACAGCCCATCCAGCAGAATATGTACAGTACTCAATAATCAACACCGGATTAAATCAACACCGGATTAAGTATTTTTCGATCCCTATTTAACTTCAACTTCTTTATTCTCCAAAACTACATATACATAGTTATTTAGATTTATAATGCAAATTTATATACAAAGGTTCAAACTGAAATCGCTTTAACAATCGCCAATCAATTGTCGTCAAGAATCACAACTCACTCGCTTAATGGGTTCAGTAATCAACATGTAGGAAAAGGTACGAATCGTGTTTCAACTTTATTTTAACAATCCTAGAAAAAGGTACTAATCACGTTTCAACTTTATTTCAACAACACATAGCAAAAAGTACGAATCAATCTGAGGTACGAAAGAACTGAGTACGAAAGAGCCAGGTTACGAAACAGCCTGCACCCTTTTAAATGATAAAAAAATTTTAATTTAAAAAAAAAGGTATTTTTAAAATTTAAAAAAAAGGTATTTTTAAAATTTAAAAAAAAGGTATTTTTAAAATTTAAAAAAAAGGTATTTTTAAAATTTAAAAAAAAGGTATTTTTAAAATTTAAAAAAAAGGTATTTTTAAAATTTAAAAAAAATGTATTTTTAAAATTTAAAAAAAATGTATTTTTAAAATTTAAAAAAAGGTATTTTTAAAATTTAAAAAAAATGTATTTTTAAAATTTAAAAAAAAATCTTTTTAAAATTAAAAAAAAAATTAAATTAAAAAAAAAAAATCTTTTTAATGTCTAAAAAAAAATTTTTAAATTTAAAAGAAAAAATGTTTTTAGAATTTAAATTTAAAAAAAAAAAAATAAAAAAAAATTTAAATGAAAAAGAAAAGATAAAAATAATTCCCTACGTGGCCCATTGTCGCAATAGTGTCTTGGGTATCCAGGCCCAGTATACAACTTGTCATTAGACAAGAGCGACTAGAAACATTGTGGCCCATTGTTGCAGTAGTATCTCGATTATCATGTGTGAGATCTTATATAATAATAATAATAATCTCGTCATTTTACAAGGGTAACAAATTAAACCTGAGGCTTGTTTTCAATTTGGCCCTTGGCACAGATGTGAGAATGATTTCGACCATTACTGCAGGAATAAACCGAAGAACTCGGGGGAAACTTGCCTGATCGGACGGGAGACCGAATATCCCTTGAAGAATGTATAGACTCGAACGACAAGAAATGTAGTTATCATACATCAACATGTGAGTGACGGAACTTTGGCATATTTATGTCCCCTCCAGCGATGTCCACGAAGGCTATTATGCTTTATTTTGTCTTTGAAATTGATATTGTGTGCTATTGCATTTTCGCGCCTTCATATAGATCCCACACAAGATAATCGACAATCTGAACGACAGGCCCGTCCTACTACACACGGAGCCTTATATAGATCGTAGATTTAATAAGGCTCTTCCTACGGAGAAGTGACACAGGTCATGAGGTCAACCCACTACATTTTGTAAACAAACAAACGAACGTAAACTACATGTATGGCTTTGAACGAACAGAAAACCTGCGTCGTATCAAGGTTTTCTCTGGAATAACACTAATTGAGTAATAGTTCCCCCGACGAAAATGAGATTTTAATATACGGTAATTAGTAAGTTTTACAGGACATTTGGCACGCGAAGAAAGCTAGGCCTATATCTCATATCTTAATACCTGTCGATCACAATTACGCCATTAGAAGAAAAACCAGCGTTACACCAATATTCTTGTTGAATAACAACACGAGGAATTTCTCTATATAAATAGCATATATTATATAAACCAAGATATTATTGGTGTAAACGCTGGTTTTCTTCCACGCGGCATAATTCAAATAATTGTGATCGACAGATATGAGATAGGCCTAGCGTTCTTTGCGTGCCAAATGTCCTGTACGAACTTGCTAATTCTGTTAAAATCACATTTTCCTCGGGGGATATATTACTCAATCGGTGTTATTCCACAGACAACCTTGATACGACGCAGGTTTTCTGTTCGTTGAAGCCATATTTTACGTTCGTATGTTTGTTTACAAGCTGTTTCGAGTACAAAATGTAGTGGTTTGACGCAATCTCGTTCCCAGAGTCAGCCTTTGGGGCCGGAGGCCTTTGGGGCCAAAGACCGTCCATTATCTTCAGATTTTTTAACGCGTAAGCCCCGCCCATGCTGACCTCTGATTGGACAATCTTTTTGGGGTCTTTTTCTCGAAAACAAGATGTCGGATCGTCGTTTTATTTGTTGTGAAATGATTCTTGAGTCAAAGTCAACTCGCTGACATAACAAAAGTGGATCCTAAATGTAAAAATTTAAGTTTTCGTAAAGATCTATTTTTCTACGCGTGTGTATATTTTTAAATGATGCGGTCATCCGGAAACGTAAAATAAATACATGTCACGTGACAGTCATGTGATTCGTCCCTTCCGGGAAAATGGCTACCCAGTGTCACCAGAGAAATTTCTTTCTCCAAAATTTTTCTGGTTCGAGATTGGGGTTGACCTCATGACCTGTGTAACTTCTCCGTAGGTACATGTATGCAGGGCCTCAAATCTCTCTATATTAATAAGGCTCTGTATGTAGGATGGTTCTGTTGTTCAGATTGTCGATTAAAATTAAATTTAATGTTTAGTTAAAATCGACCTTCGTGAAACTCTTAATGAATGAATGAAATTGGGTTTAACGTCCTACACTTCTGACCTAACCTGGGCTAATTGTAAGTGTTGTGCGCCTGACAGGCAGCACAGTGTGTATGTGAGCTCTGATAATGTTACCTAATTCAACAACTAAGTCTTTGGTGTAACTTTCTAATTTTTGGCATGTGGATTTACAATGTTTTCAAGAATGTGTTTGGATATATTTTGAACTGTTTTATGGACAACTATGCATATTCTGTGCATATTTATATTTCCCTATTATGTGACTTGTGAGTTGTTATTAACTGCTAGTATTGTGACCAGTACAACTTTAGATTTAAACATGAATACAATTAAACCTTTTGTTCAGTATGACTCTCATGAGTTAATTGAATTATCAAGTTTAAACTCCTCTCACTCTAGATTAGATGATCAGGTTTTCAGTCTTCTCAAAGAACTGGGGTTAAGTATAGTCAAACCAACCAAGCGTGGAAAGAGAGGTGGAAAGAGGAAACGGTCTCAGTCTGTTCATCACCGTGAACTCGACTCACATAACACTAACAATTCCTCAGTTAAGCAAGGTTCTCTTCTAAAATTCGGATTATGGAATGCACAGTCTGCCAAAAATAAAACTACACAAATCAATGAATTTATTTCTGAATCAGAATTTGATGTCCTTTTCCTGACTGAAACTTGGCTGAGACCAGATGGTGACGATTCTAAAATTGCAGAAATTACCCCACCGGGTTATGCTTTACAGCACATTCCCAGATCAAGTGGATTAGGAGGGGGGATAGCTATGATTTTTAAAGACAGTCTGACATTACAATCCTTTAAGCCTCCTTTAATTTTTAGTTCATTCGAGTTGCTTGGAACAGTAATAAGTGCTGGTGGAAAGTCCCTAAGGGTTCTTTGTATTTACAAACCACCCCCGTCAAAGAAAAATAAATCAACAGATAATTTATTCGCTGACGAATTTTCAGCTCTGGTAGATTTCTTAGACGAGAAGCGTGAATCCATAATAATCATTGGAGATTTTAATGTACATTTTGATGTTCATGATAACAGTCTCACCAAGAAAATATGCCTTATTTTGAATAACCACGATCTAAAACAGCATGTTTCACAGCCTACACACAAATCTGGCCACATTATTGACTGGGTTGTCACCAGGGAAGATTCTCTCATTCAACAAATTGAAGTTGAGGATAAGCAAATGTCTGATCATTCAACGATATCCTTTTTTCTCAACTGTTCTAAACCTGCACCACGAAAAAGGTTGATTCAGATACGGAATATAAAGGGGATCAACATTGCTGAATTCAAAGCAGATATCATTAAGTCAAATCTCATCGAGAAGCCTCCAGATGATTTAAATGAACTTGTTGACTTATTCAATGCTACCCTGTCTGAGTTATTAGACAAGCATGCGCCACTTACAACAAAATGTGTGCGAACCAAAAAGTCAGTCCCTTGGATTACAGCATCTGTACTTGACGCTCGTAAATGTAGACGTCGCGCAGAGAGGAAGTGGAGAAAGACAAAGCTTGAAATTGACCGACAGCTGTTTAATGCAGCCCGGAATGACACCAACAAACTTGTTAATAGATCAAAAGCTGACTATTACAACAAACTTATTGAAGATAATGTTGATAATCCTAAAGCACTTTTTGGCACTTTAGATGCTTTACTTGGCAAGACACATGATGTGCTTTATCCTAAAGATGATGATTTGAGCAACGCAAACAACTTTAATACATTTTTCATCGATAAGATCAGCAAAATCCGTGCAGAATTTAATCCAGTATTTGATGGCATTGTTGCTGTTGATTACAAGGGTGAAAACTTTGAATCTTTTGACCCAGTCAGTGAACATGATCTTAAGTGTATTATTGAAAAGTCTAAACCCACGTCATGTGGTTTGGATCCCATTCCAACCAATCTTCTGCTTCAAGTGTTGGATGTTCTTCTTCCTGTAGTAACTATAATTGTTAATACTAGCCCGAAGAATGGTACTGTACCTGAGGCTTTTAAACATGCTCTCATTAAACCACTTTTAAAGAAATCAACATTGGATACTGAAGTTCTAAAAAACTACCGACCAGTTTCAAATTTACCCTTTTTCTCCAAGATCCTTGAAAAGGTGGTAAAAGTTCAACTTGTGAATTTCCTAGAACGAGGCAATCTATGGGATAAATTCCAGTCTGCATACCGAGTAGCACACGGCACAGAAACTGCTCTCAACTGTGTATTGGAGTCAGCTAAGCGATCTGTTGACAATGGTGACGTGTCAATATTGGTGCTACTTGATTTATCAGCAGCCTTTGACACAATTGATCACAGGAAGCTTCTGCATCGTCTTGAGGGTGATTATGGAATCAGTTCAGTTGCCTTAAATTGGTTCTCGTCATATTTGTCTGGAAGGTCACAAGCTGTAGCAATCGAAAAAGCTGTCTCAAACTCAGTGACTTTAACATGTGGTGTGCCTCAGGGGTCCGTCCTTGGGCCAATACTGTTTTGTCTCTACACTAAACCCCTTGTCGAGCTATTGCATCGGCATCTGGTTTCTCATCACTGCTATGCTGACGACACCCAGCTCATCGACAGCTTCTCCCCATCATATAGATGTCAACTTTCGGCGTGTCATAAAATGGAAGAGTGTATCCAAGATATACAGCTATGGATGGATCAAAATATGCTGAAATTAAACGCCGAAAAGACAGAGGCTATCCTGTTTGCACCTCCTGCAAGACTCCAGAAATGTGCAATTACTTCCCTTAATGTTAACGATACAACTATCCCTTTCTCTTCATCTGTAAAAAACCTTGGTATTCATCTGGACTCGTCTTTTACAATGGAAACCCACATCAGCTATTTATGCAAGGTTTCACACTATCACCTGCGAAACATAGGATCGATAAGGCACCTCATAACTAGGGATGCAGCCGCCACCCTTGTACGCTGTATGATCATGTCAAGGCTCGATTATGGAAATAGTTTGTTAGCAGGCATTTCGAAAGAACAGCTAAATCGGCTTCAACAAATCCAGAATCGCTGTGCCAGAATCGTCACGCGGACTAAGCTGCGGTCTCACATATCTCCAGCTCTAAATGCCCTACACTGGCTTAGAATTCAGGAACGGATAGAATTTAAAGTGCTCTCCTTAACATTTCAAACAGTGTCAAAAATGGCTCCACCATACCTACAGGATATTGTTCATCCATATGTTCCATCCAGGTCGCTTCGCTCAAACGATCAATGTCTACTTGAGACGCCTAAATTCAAATTGAAAACATTTGGTGCCAGATCTTTTTCATATATCTCTGCAACGCTTTGGAATTCATTGCCCCTAAAACTAAAGTCTGCTGAAACATTAACTTCATTTAAATCAAACTTAAAGACACATCTTTTCAAACGTTATATTTAAAATAGGACATTATCATGTGAGCTTTGTGTTGTAGTGTGCTTGGTGTGTGGTCAGCGCTTAGAGCATTTCCCTATTGTGATGTGGATTTTAGCGCTTTATAAGACTCCTTATTATTATTATTATTAATTGAAGACGGGCATACGCAATTTTCCCCGGGCAGCAACTGAATTCCAACTGCCAGTGGATCTTTTACGTGCACGCCAATGTGTACACGAGACCTAAGTTTTCCGTCCCATCCGGACGACTAGGCATCTGTCCTTGTCAAGCCCTCCCGTCTGCATCACTGACAAGAGGAAACCACGCAAATGCAGGGATCGAACACCCGACCTCCAGGCTAGCGAGCCAGAACCTTACCCACTTAGCCACGTGATCCTAATGAAACTTATAAAATTTAAAATTCAACTTTGATTTTAGTTAAAAATCTATGGTTAGTGATTTTATCTTTAGTTTTGTCCTGCTCTCATTGAGGTCAGTGGACGCTTACGGCTAGCCCCCGGATCCATTCACTCTTTTTTTAATTGTTTATTTGTTTGTTTGTTGTTTCTGAGTATGTCTTGTCGTTTTGTTTGTCTTTTATGTAAATCATATGTGGCGCAGTCCCCCTGCACTTACTATTAAAGGTGCGAAAGTGCAATAGAACACAATATCAATTTCAAAGACAAAATATAGCATAAAAGCCCTCGTGGACATCGTCAGGTGAACATAAATATGCCAAAGTTCTATCACATGTTGATATAAGAAAACTACATGGTCGTTTCTTGTCGTTCGAGTGTATACATTCGTCATAGATCCCACACAATCGAGATACTACTGCAACAATGGGCCACAATGTTTCTAGTCGCTCTTATCTAATGACAAGTTATATACTGGGTCTCGATATCCAAGACACTATTGCGACAATGGGCCACAAAGGGAATTATTTTTATCTTTTCTTTTATTTTTTTTCTGATTTCTTTTTTTTCTGATATAATTTTTTTTTATTTTAAATTTTAAAAAGATTTTTTTTGATTTAAAATTTAAAAAGATTTTTTTTTTTTTTTTTTAATTTAAACATTTTTTTTAATTTTTTTAAAATTTAAACTTTTTATTTTTTTTAAATTTTAAAAAGATTTTTTTTATTTTAAATTTTAAAAAGTTTTTTTTTATTTTAAATTTCAATATATTTTTTCTTTATTTTAAATTTTAAAATATTTGTTTTTATTCTAAATTTAAAAAAAAAAATATTTTGTAAAAATGCTATTCCGACCATGGGCCACCATACTGGTCAGTAATAGTTGAATGACACGCCCCTAAGATTACTCGTTGCTTTTGAAATTCCAGATAGGATCAAATTTGATTAATTTTATTTGTTGGAGAATTCAACGGTAGGCAGATGAACTGGCTTATCTGCCTACCGACGAATTGACCTATAGTCTAAAAGAGCTAGATAATCACCTTCGGTCATCTAAACTGAGTATATTTCTTTCATAGAGAGAGAGAGAGAAATGGGGTTTAACTAGGTCCTTTCGGGACTACTTTTTCTTTCAGCCAGATATATGTAATTCTCAATAAGGCTGTTAAACTTGAATGCTTTCTTTTAAAACCAGATTGAAATTTATAAAATAGTTTGTATTTTTTTTTAAATATTCTGTAATTTGAGAACTAATGTGTTTTTTGAATTTTGATATTGTGGGTAAGACAGAAATAGGTCTAAAAGTATTTGGTAGATTCTTGTCTTCTTTGTCTTTTCACAATAAAAATCTTCAAACGTTAAAAATATTCTTTGTTGTCGATATCCGAATAACATTTTTTTTCATAATTCATTTACCAGCAACTCGAGACTCAAACATTTTATATTTGCAGAAAAGCAAGGGACAGTCTCAATGTATTGAAAATATTTTGAAAAACGATCGCTAGTGCGTGGCCAAATAACGACTTTTTAAAATGGGTGTAAAAACGTTTCTCAAATACTCCGAAGGAAATCTCCAAATATTAGTTGTACAATATCGATAAGCACGTTCCTGTTATGCATTTATTGGGGGTTTATTGTCCATTAAACCATGCTTGAAATATACATAACAACTCGACGCTATCGCGTCTCGTGTTCTAATTATTCAAGCATGGTTAAATGGACAATATACCCCCTCTAAATACGTAACAGGGAGTGTTTATCTACTAAATAGTCATCATTTTCAACTTTCTCAGCACTTTTCGAATGTGCGTCACTCTCAGTCAAATTCTTACATTTTGTCTCACATTTCTTTACATTTTGATATCTAGTCGCACTTTCACATTTGGTCTCAGCTTATGCTTATCCGCAGCACGTAATCCAAATATTTTACTATTTTAAATTAATCTTGGCATTTGCAACACTAAAAACTTTCACACTTTGTCGCGGTGTATGCTCATCCGCAGCAATATAATCCAATTAATCCATTTTTTGTCCCCCGCCTTTCAAAGAAAGCAGGGGACTATTAAAATGGATTCGTCCGTCTGTCTATCTGTCACACTTTTTGGGACACAATAACTCTCGTTCTTATTGAGCTAGAATGTTCAAACTTGGTGTATGTGTTTATTATGTCAATACCTTGATGGAGTTCGAAGAGGGTAAGCAGAGATAAACAATTTGATTGGTTGATGCTTTGGGACACGATAACTTTAGTTCTAATTAAGTGAGAGTGATGAAACTTGATGTATAGTTTCATTACATCAATACCTTGACTAAGTTCGATAATGAGCATTTTCTGGTTAGGGTAAACAGAGCGATAAGCAATTTGATTGGTCGAGACTTTGGAACTGAATAACTCTCACTCTAATTGAGTTAGAATGTTCAAACTTAGTGTGAGTGTTTATTAGGTCAATGTCTTGATGAAAATCCAAGATGAGCATTTTCTGCTTAGGGTAAGCAGAGGCAACAATTTGATTGGTTGATGCTTTGGTTGATTGGTGGGGACTTTGGAACACAATAACTCTCCTTCTAATTGAGGTAGAATGTTCACACTTGGTGAAAGGCATTCATTATGTGAATGACTTGATGGAGCTCGATGATGAACATTGTCTGTTTAGGGTAAGCAGATATAAGCAATATGATAGGTTGACGCTTCGGGGCACGATAACTTTGGTCGTAATGAAGTGATAGCAATGTAACTCAGAATATAGATTCATTATATCATTATCTGGACTAAGTTCGATGGTGCAAATTTTCTGCTTAGCCTAAGGAGCGATTGGGTCAAGAATTTGTAACATAACTCTGCTTTTATTTGAGGTAGAATTTTGAACTTGATGTAGATGACCATTAGGCGAATGTCTTGACTAAGTTAAATAATTAATATTTTGAGTTTAAAGCTAATATTTTGAAAAAAATAAATGTTCGATTAATTAATATGTGTCATCTTATTATTTTGGGATATCGGCGGTGGACATCAGCATCACTGTTGGCTTGTTTTGCTTTGTTTTATAAACAATATTTTATTCAGGATTAGAGAACATGCTTAGCCTATGTAAAACCCCTCTCCTTAAATAGTATACATATATTATAATGATTAAAGCAAGGGAACAAAATAGGTGTAGAAACACAGTTAAAATAGCAAACACATACACAAATATGAGGCAGATGTACAATATATATTATACGTTACATAATCAGTTAGAATAGCTAATTGTAAATTAAAACTGCTAGTGAGCAAGATTAGAATCTTTTTGACATGTCAATAAACTTGTGGAATTGATAAAAAAAATATTGTTTTTTATGTCAGTAGGGTTGTTTTATGGACCCGAACAAGAGACAGTTAATGTTTTTATGACCGTATTGTAATTTATCTCTAGTTTCATTTCGTGCATTTGAATGTAAAGAGCATTGCAAGCGATGGTGATCTGGATCTTCAAAATGTGACCAAAGAGGCATGCGGGACTGTCAGCAACATGTCTGAGGTATTTGTGGACCTGTAGGTCAGAACATCGTAGTCTAAGTTTACTATTGAGTATCTGGAGTTTCCTCTGACCGTTGTCAGATGGAATTTTCTACACTACAACTCGTCTTCGTTTAATGGCTGTTCTTGTTTTGTGGATGTCAATATTACCTCGCGAACAACGCCGGATTAACCATGGTGGGGTACCTGGGGCCTGGAACATGTGGGGGGCCCCTGATCACCGAAGGCGCGAAGCCCGGCAAGGGGGGTCTAGGGCAGGGCCGTATGTAGGATTGTAAAATTGGGGGTGTAGCAGAGTGTTGGGGACGCCAATATAATGCTCGAGTTACCGAGTGCGGAACGGTGCGTGTGTATACGTGGGGATGGGGGTCTGGAGGCCCCTCCCCGCAAAAATTTTGAATTAGACTGTCACAAACGCGTTTTCCACCGACTTGGAGCTGCAATCAACGTCGCTCCCGTGTGTCAATTTCGGCAGCGCTATTTCTCATTTTGATCCTCTAAACTAGAACTATATATTTATTAAAATGGTTTTTTTATGACGTGTAATTATAATTTTTGTATACATACCCTAATTTATTAGGTTTTCATGATGTGTAATAATTATTTATGTATATAATTATTATTAGGTTTTCATGATGTGTTTTAACATTACATCTGTTATTAGTAATAAAGTACATATATGTCTATATAGTTTACCGAACACTGTCTGTTTTTCTTTAAAATTGCCCTAAGCATGCTCATTCAGTAATGAGACCAATTCACTATTAAGACCACACATGAACAGTCCCGCAGGTGGTCTTAATAGGGGGATTTCACTGTAGTCCGAAACACCTCTGGGAGTGACACCCTTTTCTGGGGTCCTCCCTCAGAAAATTTTGAAAATAACGGTGCAGGAAACACGTTTTTCTCCCATTTGGGTGATATCCGAGTGGAAATTTTGTATTTTATATGGCGGCAGATTTTTGGGGAGAGGCATTTGCTCCTGGTGTCCGCGCCTGTGGTTGCGCCTGATAGCCTCCACATAAGAGATATAAGAAAGTTTGGATCATGTGTAGGCGCCATTAAAACCAACCGACTCATCAGAGCCTTAGGAGCATCACTATGTGACCATAATCAAGTGTATTTTTTATAATTGAAAGGTTGTCAATTTTTTGGGACGGGCGCCTTTTTTTAGCCGGAAACATGATTTCTTGGCATTTCAGGCACTTGTGTGGAGCCATTTAGAAGTACCTCCCCCAGAAAAAAATTAAATTCTGCCACAAAATTAGCGCATTCTGGCGTTATTTCAGTGGACCAATCCATGCGTGTGCTATGAAATGATGGCATTTCTAGAGGAGGGGGCTGGACGCAACTGGGGACTGTGCTCCAGGGTTAATCCGGCCCTGGTGATAAATGCGAGTTATATGAAATGATGGCATTTATAGAGGAGGGGTCTGGACGCAACTGAGATTTTTTGTTGGGGGCCCTGTGGCCTGCGCCCCATGGTTAATGAATAGATCTGTGCGGAAATAAGCAAATGTACCTTGCTTATCAAAAAAATTAAAATCCAATCTCTTGTACTGATCTCGAAGTGTCATCATATTCCTATGCAATTGGTATTTTTCCTCGTGTTTGGTGGATTTCGATTCATCTGCATGGCTTTAACTTCTTGTGCCGGCCACCTCTGGCTTGCGGCTTTGGTTTTGAGCCCTGGTGTGAGCGTATGTGGCATGGAGATAGGGGCGCCTTCTCAACCTCGTGGGTTTTCTCCGGGCACTCCGGTTTCCTCCCACTGCTAAAGACTCCTACGCGCAAGCGAATTATTGAAATAAAATTAAACCATGTGTTAGTCCCAAAATGACATAGTTGTTCTGTGATGGATCGGGCTTTTAAATCTTTTGCAGAAATGATAGAAATATATATCTCTGTGACATTATAAAGTAGGATTCTTCGACGAATTCCCACATTCATTTCTGCCATCCACTACAATAGATAAATAACCCATTTGGAAAACAATATCTATTGTGGGAGATATTTGAGTAAACTTACGAGGGACGACCATTTCTTAGCATGGGATTTCTCTGACCAAATTTCGAAAAACATCGATTTTTGGTCAAAGAAATCGCATGCAAAGCAATGGTCGCTCCTCGTAAGTTTACTCAAGGATCTCCCACAATGCACATTGTTTTCCAAATGAGTTATTTATCTATCGACACAGCGGTTGGCAAAACAACGAGAAATGGCATTGTACAAAATGATTTGATGACGTTTGCTTTTCTCAACCAATCAATATCCCTGTTATTTTCCCTGACCCGATTGAACCGCGAAATGCATGTGCGGTGTACTAACATCATGTACCCGAGTAGAAGTAAGAGTTTGCAATGAGATAATTGGGGGACTCTGAATGGGAAACTTTGCTAAATTTGTGAAATGAAAAATGCTTTTGAAATTGAGAAAAATAGAAAAAATCGCTATTTCTCGAAAAAGTATTTAGTAGAAGTCAGTTATATACCTTGTTTTCTGGGTGAATGGGTTGATAAACCCTCTCTTTTTTGAGTGGAGATCTATTCGGCTTCGCCTCGGAGCCTTACTCAAAAAGGGACGATGTATCAACCCATACACCTTGGAAACAAGGTATATGACTATTACATATATACATTATTTGCATTTAAAATGACAATTTGAGCGGAATTGTAGTGACGTCTCTTTGGGTAATAAGGGATGTCTTCCTTTTTCGTAACACTGGGTTGCATAATTATTTCGGCGCTTTACCAGTCTGTGTAAATAAAACACATGGTGATTTTTTGTCATCGCGCACACCATCTTCTTAAATCTACTTAACCATTGTATTTTTAAATCTATTTGGGTGAAGTACTGTTTGACATTCCAGATTTTATGGTTTGTAATAAGTAAGTAGTCTATTTTTTTTTTTATTATTATTTTTTTGATGTTTGGCCATATAATTGGAAATTCCGGCATCATTGTGGAAAATAATATTAAACAACTTACCATGAAAGGTAATTTTGAGATCCAAAGAGACTTGAGATATAACTGTGTAAAGGCTTTACACCAAGGTTCGTTGGGTAAAAGGATAAAGCGGTCTTAAACGCTTGGGCCAAACACGTTAAAAATACATTTCCTAAAATGTCTTCAATTCCGCCACATATTATAATAAGTCAGATGATGGAAAAGAAAAAAAATTATACATATTTCAAGCTAGCGCTTTTAGTTCCATCGGAACCTCATCAGGCTTATAATATAATAGAGTAACTATATAAACAAAAATAATAACAATAGAAAGACGTTACATCCGACGTTTACTATGCCATGAGTATACAAGTATTATTAAGGGTTATGGACATAACGGCCAAAAGCAAAGATAGTAAGCTGGCACTGCCAGACAGGACACGCCCACATTTTCGAGAGATGGATAGATAACAAGCAATACCGAAAATGATTTTTCCTACAATCAAAGGCCACAATTCATTAAGTTACAATTTGATATGCGCAAATATCGGAAAGAATCAAAATCTTTAGGTTAAAAACATGCATTTCAAGTTTCATCAAAATTGAATTAAAATTGTGACCTCTACAGCGCATTGAAACTATGTGTAATGCGGTATATAAAAATAAATTATTATTATTATTATTATTATGATATACCATATTTTTAAACAATTTGTGTATAGATGGCGGCCATTTTGTCTGGCAATTTTGGTCCGATTTTTCCGAAATTCGAAGTCCATCTCCCTAAGGGTGTAATGGTGATATAATCAAACAAGCTAAACAAAGGCGATTTTGCGTATAATCAGGGGCCATAATTCAGGAAGTTACAATCCGATATGCCCAAATATCGAAAGGAACCAAGATCTTTGGGTTATAACCAAGCATTTCAAGTCTCATCAAAATCGAATTAAAATTGTGACCTCTATAGGGTCCACAACCTTGATATACCATTTTTAAACAGTATTCGCGTACAAACGGTGGCCATTTTGTATGGCAATTTTAGTCCGATTTCCCGAAATTCGAACCCAATCTTCCTTAGGGTGTAATGGTGATATAATCAAACGGGTTTTTAAATCAGATAATAATTGTGACCTCCAGAGGTACCACAAGCTAAAATAGGTGATTTTTCGGACAATCAGGGGCCATGATTCAGGAAACACGCCAACAGTGAGGCTGATGCCCCCCGCCGAAATTCCAAAATAATAAGATGACACATATTAATTAATCAAACATTTATTTTTTTCAAAGCATCGAGCACTCAAACTATACACAAAGTTTGATCACTCTCTATCAGATAGAATCAAGATTATCTTGTCCCGAAGCATCGAACAATGAAATCGATTAGCTCTACTTAGCTTTAGCTCAAAATATTAATCATTGAACTCAGTCAAGACATTTGCCTAATGATCATCTACATCAAGTTCAAAATTCTACCTCAATTAATTAAAAGCAGAGTTATGTTTCAAAGTCTTGACCAATAAAATTGCTTATCGCCCCTTAGCGGCAATACTATATACCGGAAAACAACCGGAAAACACCATTTTATACTGAATACCGGAAAACACCGGAAAACCGTTAAATACCGTAAACACACTTAATACCGGAAAACACCCTAAAATATGTCGTGGTGTCGTGATGTCGAGTTATCGGCCATATTCCTCCTAATACTATGATTATATACCCTGATCCTTGGGTTGGTCAAGAAACTTCCCCTAAATTTTGCAGTGTGGTTTCTCTGGTAGTACAGGACAAAGGGTATGTCAAAATACAGTGTTTAGGGTTAGGGTCAGGTTTAGGGGGAGGGTGGTGGAAACGGGTTAGGGTTGGGCTCTGGGTTACATATTTAGGGTGTTTCCGGTATTTAGGGTGTTTTCCGGTATTTGTTTCAGCGCTTAGAGCATTTCCCTATTGTGATGTGGATTTTAGCGCTTTATAAGACTCCTTATTATTATTATTATTATTTAGTGTTTTTCCGGTGTTTTCCGGTATTCAGTATAAAATGGTGTTTTCCGGTATATAGTATGGCCCCTCCTTAGCCAAAGCAGAAAATTTGCACCATCGACCTTAGTCAAGGTAATGATATAATGAATCTATATTCTGCATTACATTGCTATCACTTCATTACAACCAAGGTTATCGTGCCCCAAAGCATCAACCAATCACGCTAAGCAGACAATGTTCATCATCGAACTCCATCACACACATTTTCATCTTGAAGCGAGAGCCTCAACCGGAGTGTGAACACTGTCATGTTCCTTTGACAGAGAAGCACATTTTGTTTGAGTGCAATCATCTCAAGAAGATAAGATCAAAATATTACCGTTGCCAGTCTGTATGTCATTTATTTGCCCAACCGGGTTTATATTGCAACATTTTAGACTTTTTAAAAGAGACAAGCTTTTATCATAAATTTTAATTGTATATTTATTATTTCATTTTTGAATTTTAAATTTTTATATGCATAAAGGTTTTTTTCGTTTTTAATGATATTTACTGTGATATTGTTTTTATTTATGCATATAATACATTTTCTGTGATATTCATTTAACTTGTCTTGCATAAATCATTTATGTTTGGCGCAATATGGCCCGGTCGGTGCTCATGTGCCATAAAACCACATTTCATTTCATTTCATTTCATTTCCATCAAGTCATTCACATAATTAATGTCTTCACCAAGTGTGAACATTCTACCTCAATTAGAAAGAGAGTTATTGTGTTCCAAAGTCTCGACCAATCAAATTGCTTATCGTTCTGCTTACCCTCAGCAGAAAATTTTGATTATCAAACTTGGTCAATGTATCGGTGTAATAAAGCTAAAGCTATACACCAAGTGTCTTCACTCTCACTTAATAAGAACTTAATAAGCATCAACCAATCAAATTGCTTATCTCTGCTTACCCTAAGCAGAAAATGCTCACCTTCAAACCCCATCAAGGTATTCACCTAATAGACACCTATGCCAAGTGTGAACATTCTAACTCAATCAGAATGAGAGTTATTGTGTTCCAAAGTCTCGACCAATCAAATTGCTTATCGCCCTGCTTACCATGAGCAGAACATGCTCATTATCGAACTCAGTCAAGATATTGATGTAATGAAACTACACACCAAGTTTCATCACTCTCACATTATTAGAATTATAGTTATCGTGTCCCAGAGCATCAACCAATCAAATTGCTTGTCTCTGCTTACCCTAAGCAGAAAATGCTCATCTTCGAATTCCATCAAGAAATTGACCTAATAAACTCACAATATTTAAACATTCTAACTCAATATAATGAGTTATTCAGTTCCAAAGTCTCGACCAATCAAATTGCTTATCGCTCTGCTTACCCTAAGTAGAAAATGCTCATTATCGAACTCAGTCAAGGTATTGATGTAATGAAATTATACAACAAGTTTCATCAACCTCACTTAATTAGAACTTATTAATTGCTTATCTCTGCTTACCCTAAGCAGAAAATGCTCATCTTCTAACTCCATCAAGGTATTGACATAATAAATATCTACACCAAGTTTGAGCATCCTAGCTCAATTGTGTCCCCAAAAGTGTGACAGACAGAGGGACGGACAAACCCATTGTAATAGTCCCCTGCTTTCTTCGAAAAGCGGGGGACAATTACGTTCCGATAGGCGCAAATATCGAAAGGAACCAAGATCTTTGTGTTATACACATGCATGTCTAGTTTCATCAAAATCGGTTCAAAATTGTGACCTCTATAGGGTCCTCAAGCTAAAAACGTGATTTTTCGTACAATCAGGGGCCATAATCCATGAAGTTTTGATCCGATACATGCCAATAACGAAAGCAGCCGGGATATGTTGGGGATAAACCTATATTTCATGTTTCGTCGAATTCGGGTAAGAATTGTGACCTGTGGAGGGTCCACAGACAATTGTGGACGGACGGACAGGGACGACGACATTATACGTCCACATGAAAATGTGGGCGTATAAAAACGGCCAAAACATATTTGGTCATAGCGGCCAAAACATATTTGGTCATAACGGCCAAACTTAACTTGATCATAACGTCCAAACATAGTTTGGGTCATAACTTCCAACTTTTCCCCTACCTTTCTTATAACGGTCAAAAAAAATATTTCGCGAACAACTTTTTTGCCTTGATGTCACGACGCAGAACAATGGACTACATTGACGTTTTAAAGAAAATTGAAGATTTGCTTCTAAATCTCCCACACCCGCCATAGCTGCATCCAATCTATTAAGCGAAATCTCGGTAAAATAGCGTGATTGGCCAATGAACTATCGGTATGCAAAATACACGTGATGAACAGTGTTAACAACGTAATAGACCTATATTATCTGGGATATAGTATACCCGTCAATGAAATATGTCAAAAAATAATAGTCGAAAGAGACATGTCATATTTACCAATCAAATCAATATGACGACCATAAAACTTTTTAAAGGTTTTAATAAGTTTAGTTCGTAAGTATCCCTGTAGTTGAAGCTTAGATGACAAATGCCTCGATCTACTTAAAAAATCAGAATAGAATGAACAAGCTCTCGCGTAACGAATTAGCTGAGACACAAACACTCCATAAGCTGGTGATATTGGAATGTTACTACTAATAAATGGAAAGTAAACAATAGGAAAGTCAAAGTCATCACGTTTATCGTACATTTTAACACTAAGTTTATGGCAATTGTCCAAGTAGGAAGCGCAATTGTCGCTGTCAGTAGTTTATTTTAATTTCGAGCTCATCAGGATATATGCATTCTATATAATCACTGATTTTTGAATAATTCAGTGATAGAACATCATCGATATATCGATAAGTGAAATTAAAATGTCTAACCAATCGTTTGTTGGATTTTACGAGTGCCTGCATGTACTCGGCCTCGTATGAATAGAGAAACAAATCAGCAAGCAAAGGTGCATAGTTGGTACCCATGGGGATACCTACTACTTGCTGATAAATTTCCCCTCCAAATTCTACAAAGATATTATCTATTGAAAAATCCAACATCTGAATTATCTTGATGGCCGTGAAATTATTTTTGGAAAATCACTATGGTTCTTAACAAAATATGTGGATTGTAACATGTCCCGATTTAGTTGAAAAGTCAAAAGTTTGTATAGATGAGACTGAAGCAAGTGATCTAGATTGCAAACCATCAAGTATTTCTTTGGAATTTTTCAATATCCACATTTGATTGATACCACTACGAGATTATATTTTGTCGCAGTATATTTGAATACCCTCTTTCACTGCCGTTAGTATAGATGTCAATACTTTTGAAAGTGGTTCTGTGGAACAACGGGATGAACCTGCTGTAAAACGTTGCTTGTAGGGATTTTTATGTAGATTAGGTATCCAATGTGATTGGATATAATTTTATCCTTACTTAGAGTAGAGCGTTTATACGTAGCACTGTCAATTGGTTTCCCGGACTTTAGTTCTTTGAACAGACAGTCATAATAATACCGTTTACATATAAACACTAGGTTATTGGACGCTTTGTCAGCTGGCACAATGGCATACTTGTTATGTAAGGCGTTGAGATTTTCAACAATGCTAACATCATTGAAAATATATTTAGGCCTAGTATTAACTAACAAACGTGGCATATCAATTCTGCGTTTAAGTAAACGACTAATAAACTGAGTCCAATCTGAGAGAGTATCAGAGATAACATCTTCCCTCTTGGCCCATGATCTAGCGTAGTCCTCTACGGCATCCATAATAAGTTTGAAATTTTGATCCCATGAAAATGGTTGCGGTTCCCGGTATTTGGGCCCTTTGGACAAAATCTCACGTAACTTATTATCCGGACTATATTCAAATCACCAGTGCCTACGTGTCCAGCTGGTTGGTAAATGAACAGGGTAGAGGGTTATCATATAATTTCTTTGCATTGATGTTAGATAATGCGTTTCTGTAATTAAATATTTTGGATGCAATGGGTTTAGTATATGTATAAGAAATCATAGGAACAGTAACAGTTTTGAAATAAGGAGGGATGTGTGACATGCTTATGGTGTAATATTTGGCTTAACCCGATAGCATCAATGCCTTTATTAGCAAATTTCAGTTTTAGAAAAGAGCTGTTGGTGGTGTTAGACGCATCGGGTTCAGTCGCAATGTCAAAACGACGGTGAGCAATGTCAAAAACAATGGATACAACCCTGTATTCAGTGGATGCAGGATCAGTACAATTTGTATCCAAACATTCAGATTTAAGCAATTTCAAAATAGTAAGTAGATGAATATAATTTAGTACGGATATGGTGTGGCCCTAGTGGTTCTTGGAAAATTTCCATTAGAGCATCAAGTGAAATAGTTCTGAGCTTGGGTGTTGTGTAGCGACGATGGCCATGGCTGCGTTTTCGATGACGAAACTTGGGGAATAACGTCATGACATTAACATTGCTACACGCCGGGCTAGACAGATTTCCAATACTAGCTACATTGTCATTGCACCAATAAGGGGTGGCAGTACCTAATGTACGTATCCAATATTCCTCTCGGTCTCTGCGAAATGGAGTACTCAAAGTAGGGCCGTTGGTATGGTGGTAATTTTTCTCTAATATAGACACCCTCATTGATAGTATAGAGTGGTCGGGTTGGTTAAAATGTCTATAAAGAATCTGGTCACTACCCTTATTTAAATTATGACGATGACCATTAACACGTATGTGATCTTCCCTAGTATAAGATAATTTGACGGTCTTAATTTTTCTGTCCCATTGTTTACCTGCTCTAACACCTCTCTTTCTAAACCGGTGAAGGTTTAGTAATGGATCACTGAAGATAGTTTGTACAGGTGTGAAATCACTATTGGGATTAAGCCAATTAGTGGCAAACATACCTCACTGCATAAATCCATAGAACGTTATCAATATTTTAAATGCATATAGTTCCAAAAGTAGCATAGATATTCCTGTCTACAATGCCTTAAAGAAGTTTCAAGCAAAAAATCATAGTTAACACATCAGTTAATCCACATAAAAAACACATAAAACGCAGAGCTCAACAAAACACAGCCAGCCACTAAGGCGCTTGGGAGTGTTTTCGATAATTGGCAAAGTCGTTTTTACGGGAGGTCTATTTTTACGACTTTGAGAGAAGATATCTTAATTAATTTCAATCGGATTGCCGTGAACTTGCGGTAAAGTTGATATAGTAACCATTGGCTACCCGCACAAAAAAATTCACGTAGCCATTTCATGTGCTCTTTAAGATTGTTAATTATTGTGGTTTGATTAATAATCTGACTCATTTTATTCCTATTTTGAAGAATATGACGTGTTTGTCATAATTTGCCCCTCTCTTGTGATAAATTGAAAGTTGTAACTAACGCTATTTCCTTATTAGTTGAAACATTTTGGTCAATTTTCGATTCTCTGAACTTTGTCGGATCAAGGTAGAGAGCCTTTTTGTTTATCTCCAAACTAAGTTTAATAAGATAATTATGTAGATGAATAGATAACCTTTTAATTCATTTAGTCTGGCCGTCTGTCGAGTTTAGATTGATTGTTCGATTGTGCACACTCTTCAAGCTAGACTTTTATCATTGTAATATATTACAAATGCTCCAATATAAACAATACTATAACTCATCTAATGAAAATATCAATAGTAATATAAAACGTAAAATAAGACATTTTTTAAAAGATTTAATTTGCCAATTTACTAATAAAGTATATAAATTTAAACCAAACTGTTCTTGGGTGACTTTACTTTTATGTATTTTTGGTAATCCTTGGACATTTGCCGTATGTGGCTTGAAAAAGGTGATATTCTTTATTAGGGTTTCACACTGCGTAGCCTGTGTGAAACACTATTGTTTTTGTTAAAATTATTATTAGGGTTTCACACCCCGAAGCTTGTGTGAAACACTATTGTTTTTGTTAAAATTATTATTAAGCTTCTTATATGTATATATGAAAGCTTATTGTTTTTGTTAAAGTTTTTATTTTTTTTGTGTTTTATCCACAAATCGGATTTCTCGGAATCTAACCATATGATCTTTCTGAAACTTTTACCTATCCCCCAAAAGTAGGTGGTGGCTGTTGTTTAAATATATTTTCAAAGCGTTTAACACATCCGAAATCACCGAATTTTACGAAAAATGCACTTGACTTACCTTGCTGTAACTTTGTGACTATTTGACCCATTTTAATTCTTCCAGTACCTTGAATCATTTCCTTCAAATCTGCTTTTTCGGAATTAATAATTTCGAAATTCGCCCCAAAATTTCGAACCGGAAGTTAAAATCAAAATAAAAACTTCTTTAATAGTAGATTATATCGATACGACTTGAAAAATGTCATTAGAAATTTTGTAAATTATCTCCCCTTGATGAAATTGAGGATCAAAGTTTTCAAAAAAATCGGCGAAATATAGGTCAGATTGCCTTGAATTTGTTGTCTTTACAAACTTCGACACTACTGATTCATATGCAAAAAAATGAGTTTGTAGCCCAAACCGGAAGTGTCACCATCTTTAAATGTGAAAATCGATACTCCTTTGTTGATATTTTACTTACAGACAAGGCAATTATATTTTCCGAATCCTTTAAGTTAAGCCGAAAAACTTAATTAGGTCAACTGATGGACGCCATTTTGAATTAAAAATGAACAATAGTGAAAAATCCACATTAATGGGCTTGAAAACATACACAATTGATCGTGGCTTAGAGAATCTATCTTCTATTAACGTAATTAATACATCACAGGATCGAATGTTTGGCATTTCAATATTTAAAATAATCAAATTAACCCTTTGATGTTTTTCGTGACGACAAGTTTGTTTCTGAATCCTTTAAGTTAAGCCGAAAAACTGCCGGGAATAGAATTTTGATTTAGGTCAACTGATGGACGCCATTTTGAATTAAAAATGAACATTAGTGAAAAATCCACATTAATGGGCTTGAAAACATACACAATTGATCGTGGCTTGGAGAATCTATCTTCTATTGACGTAATTGATACATCACAGGATAGCCTGTCTCATGATCGAATGTTTGGCATTTGAATATTTAAAAAAATCAAATTAACCCTTTGATGTTTTTCGTGACGACAAGGTTGTTTTCGAGTAACTGGTTTTGACTTCGTGCATGCGCTACTCTGGAACCAAAGGTACTATTAGTACCAAATTCCGTCGGGGAACTGTTCACGTTTGTACCTAGGTACCCTCAAATTTTCAAGGTGATACCTGCATTTGTTCAAGTCGTTCGTTCGTGGCACCTGTTGTTCGTCGTCAATTTACGGCTTCCATAAGGGGGAAGAAATAGAATTTTGTCGCGACACCGGCACCGATTGTCCAAAAACCATCTAATTTAGACACAATACTATGTGGCGCCGATTGTGACTTTATTGTCAACTCAAAATATGTATGCTAAACTCTAACTATATATGCTAAACTGTCACCTCACTTTTGGCAAAACCATCGTCAGTGATTCCACATGCGTCAAGAACCTTGGTGTCTACTTGGACAAAACACTAGCAATGAACCAACAAATTAGTGCGACCTCGAAATCCTGTTTCTACCAGATCAAAAATATCGGTCGAATTCGTCCACACATAACGGCATATGCCACAAAAACACTTGTTTGCTCCTTAGTGACGTCTCGTTTGGACTACGGGAATGCATTGTTATATGGACTTTCCGCAAATGCAACCCAACGACTACAACGTGTCCAAAACACTGCCGCAAAGATGATCACAGGGGGAAAGAAAAATGAACATGTTAGTCCAATTTTACAATAGCTCCATAACTTTACAATTTTACAATAGCTCCGTATCAAATACAAAGTGTTGCTATATGTGTTTAAAGCTCTGAAACAGAAAGCACCCCTATACTTACAAGAACTTGTTAACATCTACAAGCCAACAAGAACTCTCCGATCGGAAAACAACATGCTTCTAGTCAAACCAGCCGTCAGAACAAAAACATACGGAGAGAGACGGTTTGATAGAGCGGCCGCTGTTTTGTGGAATGACTTACCAATTACACTACGAAACAATAAATCTGTTAATGCCTTCAAGAATAACCTTGAGACTTTTTTTATTCAGACAGGCTTTTTCAAATTGTCAATAAACATACGCTATTTGTGTTTATTTTTATACGCCCACATTTTCTGAAAGAGAGAGAAATGGGGTTTAACGTCCCCTCGACAAAAACTAGGTCATTTTGGGACTAACATATGGTTTAATTTTGTTTCAATAATTCGCTTGCACGTAGGTTTTTTTTAGCAGTGGGAGGAAACCGGAGAACGAGGCTCAAACCGGAGAACGTACAGCCGAGGCCAATGTCTGGAAAAAATTGAACCATGTTAGTCCCGAAATGCACTAGTTTGTGCCGAATGGACGTTAAACTTTGGGACCTTACCATTATCATATTCATACTGCTTTAAAGTTTTACATTCTTTGGTTCTGCCGTCTCTATTTTTTCCTTTAGAATGTGTAACAAATGTGTTTGGAATACTTACATTAAAAGCTTTTAATCGCTCGGGGTCATGATTTTTCGACAATTTTTCATTTTCGTCTTCTTCATTATCATCGTCATCTTCTTCATCCTTGCTACCCAGAATATCATCACCTACCCCTCCTTCACTAGCTTTAGTTACCACGCTCTAAAAAATGACAAAAGTAGCTTTGTGAAATAGCGCTCAAGAGAAATGTATTACGTACAGTATATAAGTATATGCGAAATGGAAATGTTTTTCTCTCCGTTATACATACCAGCAGCACGCAAGACCGGCGAGGCAAGGAAAACACAAACCCCTTGCGTCAGGAAAAGCATGTTTGTCAAATCAGCTATTACAGTGAGGAAAGTTCACTGTCTGTATTTCACAATGGGACCTGGACAACTCACCAAAGCAACATTAGGCCAATTATTGGCATGGGGATCGATTGAATGTCAATTAGACACATAATGTGTGAGAGTTGGTTTACCATCGATAACCATTTAATATACAAAATTTAAAAATGGATAATCGTGACTTTGTTTATTATTGTAAAAATGGTAGCAATGGAAATCGAGACATTTATAATTTCGATCAGAATTATGTAATTGTTAAACTATTATGGCAAAAGTAGCTTTGTGAAATAGTTTAAAAGAGAAATGAATTACGTACAGTATATAAGTATATGCGAAATGGAAATGTTTTTCTCTCCGTTATACATACCAGCAGCACGTAAGACCGGCGAGGCAAGGAAAACACAAACCCCTTGCGTCAGGAAAAGCATGTTTGGCAAATCAGCTATTACAGTGAGGAAAGTTCACTGTCTGTATTTCACAATGGGACCTGGACAACTCACCAAAGCAACATTAGGCCATTTATTGGCATGGGGATCGATTGAATGTCAATTACACACATAACGTGAGAGTTGGTTTACCATCGATTACCATTTAATATACAAAATTTAAAAATGGATAATCGTGACTTTGTTTATTATTGTAAAAATGGTAGCAATGGAAATCGAGACATTTATAATTTCGATCAGAATTATGTAATTGTTAAACTATTATGGCAAAAGTAGCTTTGTGAAATAGTTTAAAAGAGAAATGAATTACGTACAGTATATAAGTATATGCGAAATGGGAATGTTTTCCTCTCCGTTATACATACCAGCAGCACGTAAGACCGGCGAGGCAAGGAAAACACAAACCCCTTGCGTCAGGAAAAGCATGTTTGGCAAATCAGCTATTACAGTGAGGAAAGTTCACTGTCTGTATTTCACAATGGGACCTGGACAACTCACCAAAGCAACATTAGGCCATTTATTGGCATGGGGATCGATTGAATGTCAATTACACACATAACGTGAGAGTTGGTTTACCATCGATTACCATTTAATATACAAAATTTAAAAATGGATAATCGTGACTTTGTTTATTATTGTAAAAATGGTAGCAATGGAAATCGAGACAATTGTTAAACTATTATTTAAACTATCAGCTCTTTGTCTAAATCTTACATAAAGCACTTGTTTTAATTCGATAGCAGATACATATACTGTCTAAATACTATTTTGTAGTAGTATTTTTATTTTTGTTGAGGGTTTCATTGCGAATTACGCTATATGGAAAATTAGTTGAATACCATACCAGTTTTAGCTCAAGTTTAAAAGTTCTGAAGGCAAATTTTGTGCCAGTAAATAACTATGTAAACCGCCATAACCAATGGATATTGTGGACCTAGTTATTTTTGAGCATGTCCTGTAGCCTCCTTCCAAAATTCCATCACGAGTCAGCAAAATGGCTGGTTAAATTTGTATGTAGCCTATATCGATATCAAAATGTTACAAACCTCGGACGGAGGGCAGTTAAATATGCAAGTCAGTGGGACAAACAACCATGATGTGGGATCCAGTAAATAAATCGTCCAAAAGAGTTATATTATAAAGGACCGAAACAACCACCTACACATCCAAGTAGGGCGAAGCGAGTTAAAACCAACCCAACAATCTGTGTCCGCTTAGGCTCTTCCAGATAACTAGACCAAGCATGGGTGTTTTCAGTAGGATTTTTCAAGTAAGAGAAGCTATGTAACTTGATCTGAACTTATTTGTCAAAAGACAGAAATCAATGGGGTGACAATTCCAAGTATGTCACAAAGCTTTTGCCATTTTAAAAAAAATGAAGAAATGGCAAGCAATTTTCGAGTCGTAGTATCACCTGGAACAGACAGTGGATACTTAACTTTGGTTATTATAAAATCCATTGCATAACTAATTATCCCAACGAGTAAAGAAAAGTTCTCTCTTGAAAAATTGGACTATTTACTTGTAAATTCGACTGAGAGGAAGACAAAAATGCTTTCGTTACGTGCTAGGCGAATTCAATGCAGTTGTTGTGGGGGTGGTTTAATTTTGACAGATGGTTTGACAATCACGTGTTGCAATGAAATCAAAGCGGGATCATTACGATCGTTTGAGTTGGGCGACAGAAAATATAACTGAAGGCAATTACATAGGAGATTTATATTGAAACCATTGATCGCCAGTCTATCAAATTTTATTCACAATGAAAATATCACTGGTTGCACAGATACTCGTAAACAAAGTCATATATAAACTAAAAATATCATATCTCACTTGAAGAGTCCAGGGGAAGAACGGTCTAAGTAACATTTTTGTCTTTTAGCATAAAAGGCAAAACATCCTTTAGACGAGAATACTTGACGGGAACGGAACATCGAGTGAATTTAATTACCACTTCAAAATGATGTTTAATACGAATCATAATTACCAGTACAACAACTGACTGCAATTTGCCAGTCAAATTAAGGTGAAATAAAGGGTACGGTGGAAGTTTTTGTCCGGTAGGCTTTTTGTTCCACAAAAAGCTAATACAATTTGCTACCAGATGGCGCCATTAACTGGGGTTCGTGGAAAAGGCTGTTCATTTACAAGCGTATTGCTTATAATACTTATATATATCATATTTAAGATAATCATAGATAATACCACCCCAATTCTACCTCAATATCACCACATACTACCCAATACTACAAGATAATGATGCAAAATAGGCATATAATTATATCGCGGGAAATGTACTTCAAATGCGATACCGATGTCTGGCTGTTCCATTTGCCTTACTATATAACCCAAATCATGCAAATAATAACCCAAATACTAGACATACTATTAAAATCAAACCTAATATCGTCAGTTAGCAGCAAATCAGTATAATAATTGCAACGAATATTAGATAATTTACAGAAAATTGAAATACTTACACAGCTATATCCCTTAACAAATAGATTTTAGATTGCTACTCAGAGTAATCATCTTGTTCGGTTTTGTATTTTTTCTCCAAGTTAAAATAAGGAAAACAGGTTATTATTAGGGCCATCATTTCATAACACTCGTATTTATCACCAGGGCTGGATTAACCATGGGACACAGGCCCCAAGGTCCCCACATTAGGGGCCCCCCACAAAAAAAATCTCAGTTGCGTCCAGCCCCCTCCTCTAGAAATGCCATCATTTCATAGCACTTGCATGGATTGGTCCACTGAAATAACGCCGGAATTTTTTGTGGCAGAATTTTATTTTTTTTCTGGGGGAGATACTTCTAGATGGTTCCTCAAAAGTGCCTGAAATGACAGCAAATCAAGTTGACAACCTATCAATTATAAAATAATACACTTGATTATGATCATATAGTGATGCTCCTAAGGCACTGATGAGTCGGTCGGTTTTAATGGCGCCTACACCTGATCCAAACTTTCTTTTGTCTCTTATGTGGGGGCTATCGGGCGCCATCACAGGCGCGGACCCAAAGTGCGGACAGAGAACTTTCACCTGTATAACATTGGCAAAATTCGATCCTATAATGACCTTGATGCCACTAAAATGTTAATAAACGCTTTTGTTATGTCATCTTTAGATTATTGTAATCCATTATTGTATTTTCTTCCTAAAATTCTTGTAAGTCAGCTACAAAAAATCCAGAATAAAGCGCAGCTTGAATTGCATCTCTCACCAAACCATATTACACTTGTTCTAAAACAGTTACATTGGCTACCGATTAATCCACGCATTATTTTCAAATTAATTAACACAATCACTTTCAACTGTTTAAACGATTTTTTGGCACCATCCAATTTATCCTACTTGATTAAACAATATGTATCTTCTCGTTCCTAACATTCATCTCATAAAAAAACAACTTGTATGCCCAGTACAAAAGTCAAAATTTGGTAAGAGGACTTTTGTGTACGCAGCACCAAAAGAGTGGAACAAATAGCCTCTAAAAGTCAAAAAAAGTCCGAACTTGGCTATATTTAAACGACGTCTAAAAAGCCTGTTTTTTTACCCAAACCTTTGAACAATAATTTAAATGCTTCATTGTCAATTTGTATATTGTAACTATCACTTTGTATTCTTTTGTTTATTTGTATGTACTTGTATGTTTTTTTTATTATAATTATCTTACATTGTAAAGCGCCACAGAGCAGTCAGACTGACTGAATGTTCAGCGCTATAGAAACGTCCATCACAAATGCTTTTCCGCTAGTAGACCATTGACAAAATAAGTAAATGCCCATGTTGGGAAATTATAATTGTAAGACATCGATAACTGCCACTGTCCTATCCAGAAAGCTAAGCTAGATCAGCGCATTTACCAACAACATAAAATTTGTTGTATAATGTCCCTAATCGCCACTTCCCAAGTACAAGCTCATTAATTAACCACACGAAACATGTTGAGAAATGTTCAACATATTCACATGTATTAAAAAATACCACCACCAGACATTTTCAGTGGTTGAGTATCTCCACCGGGCTGGGCAATTTACCCACTACCACCCAATACAAACTAAATACTACTTTGTTATTCTGGTAAATTTAATTCGAATTTTTACATATTCAAATGTTTGACATTCGACCATGAGCCAGGCTATCCTGTAATGTACTATTTTCGTTAATAGAAGATTTATTCGCTAAGCCACGACCAATTGTGTGTGTTTTCAAGCCAATTAATGTGGAATTTTCACTATTTTTCACTTTCAATTCAAAATGGCGTCCATGATTTGCCAGAAATCAAAAAGGTATTCGCTACCGTTTTTCGGCCTTCCTAAAAGGATTCGGAAAATATAATTGCCATGTCTGTAAGTAAAATACCAAAAAAAGCCTTATTTTTTTCACATTTCAAGCTGGTGGCACTTCCAGTCTGGGCTACAAACTCCATTTTTTGTAGACGAACCAGTAGTATCGAAGGTAGTACCAAAAAAAATCCAAGGCAATCTGACCTATATTTCGTAGATTTTTTGAAAACTTTGATCCTTGATTTCTCCAAGGGGAGATAATTTAGAAAATTTCTAATGACATTTGTCAAGTCGTATCGGTAAGATCTACTTAGATACTTAATTTCATAAAAATCGTGCAACTATTAAAGAAGTTGTCATGTTGATTTTAACTTCCGGGTCGAAATCACGGGGGCGAATTTTCGAAATTAGTAAAAGAATTAGTAAAATAGTTCAAATAGTCACAAAGTTACAGCTCAGTATGTCAAATGCGTCTGTTCGTAAATTTCGGTGATTTCGAATGTGTTAACCGTTTTGAAAATATGCCTTTTCCAAAGCCACCACCCATTCTTGGGGGGGGGGTAGGTCAAAGTTTCAGAAATTTCTCACGGTTAGATTCTGAAATATAAGATTTGCAGGAAAAACACACAAAATAAAAATAAATAATAATCTTAATAGAAACAATAAGCTTTTATATATGAATATATGAAAGCTTAATTATAATAATCTTAACAGAAACAATAAGCTTTTATATATGAATATATGAAAGCTTAATTATTATAATCTTAACAAAAACAATAAGCTTACATATATAATACATATGAAAGCTTAATAATCTTAACAAAAACAATAAACTTTCATATATGAATATATGAAAGCTTAATAATAATAATAATATTAATTTTATTAATCACAAGCAGATATAAAAGCTTTCATATTCACAATAACTTCCTGTCACATGTCAAGGGTTATATAAAAAATCTCAACAAGATAAATAGGAAATCATTAAAATATCATAGTCAGTTCAAAATGGTTGCCATCAATTGACCTTAATAAAAACTCTAACTCGATAGATTTTTATGAATTCCATCAATAATTCTGAAAATGTAACTCCTATGTCTGTAATTGAAATACTGCAAAAGCCTTATGCATTTTTCACTTTTCAAGTTGGTGGCACTTCCGGTTCAATCGACAGACTTCATATCTTATGTAGACACCAGAAAAATAAATTCAAGGCAATCTGACCTATATTTCGTCGATTTTTTGGAATTTTGATGCTTTATTTCATCAAAGGAAGATTATTTAGAAAATGTCTAATGACATTTTTGAAGCCACACCAGCAAGATCTACTTACATACTAAATTCCATAAAAATCGTGCAACTATTAAAGAAGTTGTCACGTTGGTCTCAATTTCCGGTTTTGAAATAGCATCCACGAATTTTCTAAATTCAAAATTCCGAAATTGCAGATTTGAAATAAATGTTTCAAGGTATTTAAAGAAAAAATAATTAGTAAACTAGGTCAATTAGTCACAGAGTTACAGCAATGTAGGTCAAAATATAGTACTTCATACTACCCAATCCTAACTAGATACCACCTCGCTATTGTTGGAAACTAACACGGTTATTCATACTTCCGAATACTAACTAAATACTACTTCGTTATTGTGGGAAGCTAACATAGTACTTTAATTATGTTGAGTAGTATTGGACAAACTTCCTGCCGTCCCATCCATCCAGATGTTCCTATTTCCCAACACTAAATGCTAAGCCAGATAAACACATTTACATTTACGAAACTTGGCGCAAAAGAATGACAATGGCCAGATTTTTTCAATAGTGGAGTATCCAAGCCAGAAATCTAGTTACTCCACCCCAAAACGAAATCTATATAACCACATGACTAACGTATAAAATATATCTGAAAACCATCAACATATTCAAACGAATCATAAATTACCACTCTTAGTCATTTTCAGTGATGAAATATCCTTGCCACGTCGAACTTACAAACTGTAAATTGGACCGTTCCCAACAATAAGTGACTCACCGCGCTCATTGTAGCTCTTGATCGCGAGAACGAACGCATCTAATAATGAACCCTTGACACATGAATTCCATTCTGATCAAGAACCCGTGCCACATGAATCCAATTCTGCCCAGAAACTGACCAAGAACCCTTGACGTATGAATCCAATTCTGATAAAGGAGAGGACGTATACTAGTCTTTAGCTGCTCAAAGATAATTGAATTACCTTATACAGAGCATTTCAGATATGTCACATGACATAATTGTAAAATCCAAACGTTACTAAGATTTTTATTTCTGGTGAGGTGTCGTCGCTATTTGGATATGAAATACAGCTAAAGTTCAGTGTAATCAACTCGCCCGAACATAACTCTTGATACACATAACATTCAAAACAGATTAAAGCCAATGCAAAACTATAGATCCATCCTTGTGAAATGCAACCATAGCAATTACACCAACCAACTAACAAACACAAACATCTTCTAATACATCTCAGTATGAAAATATTAGCAAAACTGTTAACCAGCCACACCTACAACCCTCAAAGAACTCCAGAAAGACGGGTTTATCACCATGGTACAATGTATTACGGTAGCTGTAATAAAGGAAACCCCTGGCTGTGTCGGCATTGTCAACACTGTTCAAGAACAATTAAACTACACACAAGTAACGAGAACTAACGATCTGAAACACGTCTACCACCGTCAAAACCCATAGAATGCCACCTTACACGTGTGCTCACGAGACTATGTCTTCTACAAAACAGCCTAAAACCTTCCGAAATTTTTATTCTAACTCAACTCTAAAATTTTTTTTAAAAAACACCAACGTAGGTTCGTCTCCTACTATGTTGTCGATTTTGGACACAGAACGAGCCAGCAGTCTACCCTTTTAGGTGTCATTATCAGAAGAAGCAACAAACCGCTCCAAGCTACAGTTTAAAGGAAAACCAGCCCACAACAACAATCAGTATCTCCATTACAAACCCAACACCCATATAAAACCAAGAAAATCACCATCCTGACACTCACCACAGCCGTACATCAATATATGTGACCATAATCTCTTCCATAATGCAGTCTCAAACAATTTTTTTTTAACTAAAAAGTGGACGTTAACCCACATATCTCTCTCTCTCTATCCCTCCCTCTTTCTCTCTCTCTCATCAGCATACAATTCAATGACAGTTCCTCCTACCAAAAAATCAGACGAGTATGGTGGATATTAATAGTTAGCTAATAATGTTATTTTTTTAAAAAAATTAATGTGTTCAGTGTGTTTTAATTATGGTAACTTGCAATTTGAGAAGACATTTACAGTGCGTAAAGTTGTGGATAACTTAAATAAGACGGTTTACAAGGATCATTCATTTTCAGGTCGGACACCAAAACGAAATCGTCCATAAAAAATTTGCCCAAGGTAGATTTGGGTGGATTTATATTTTTCTGTGGGTACTATGTACATACTTTCTATTACAAAAAAAGCAAAAATCATTTTTACTCTCCGTCGATCTGTCTCCTACCAGCCTTCATACCGTGAATCAAGGCCAAACTTTAATCAAAACGTCAAGGGACTATTTCAACACACGAGTACGTTTAAACTAATAATAGAGTCAAATTGCAGAATATCCCTAATTGCAAGATAACGATGTATTGCATTTTTGTATAGTATTTGGTCGAGAGAACTTGTCTGAAATTGAGCTTCTTTAAATGGTATACATATGACGTCAAACAAAATGGCCCCTATTGGACCAAAATCACCTTGTTGTTTGAGAAGGCTCAGGTGTAAGACAATGCTATTATAAAAACATTATCTACTGTCTGAGCCATGGTAAATAATAAATGGATTTCTTCGACTATGAACAAACTAGCTAACTGTGGTTATTATAAACTTACCTGTGTGTTTTTAATCAACTCCCGTTAAATAAAATCCATTGCACAACTAATTATCACAACCATGAAAACACGTACTCTCGTAAAAAAATTGAAATATCAAAAACTTTTGGCGAAGAAAAACACCAATATGGAAGCTGGTTACGTCACTCCGTGGGAGATATCATTTCGTATGAGGGGTCACAGCATAGGAAATTCAGGTACAATAGCGTCAAGAATCCACGAACATTCGGATCAAAGACCACTCGGTCCAAGACCAGGCGGACCAACTGATAGACCACAATAGACTACTCGGACCATATAAAAAGACTACTCGGACCCAACAGAAAGACGACTCGGGCCAATAATGTGTTGTTTTCATCAATTGATAATTGCGGTTGTATTAATATCACTTCTCGAACCAATAGTAAAGTTATATTTTAAAAAAGAAATTGATAATTGTGTGTGTTTTAATATGACTACTCGAACCACTCAAGTCACGTTTAAAAAGGGGCATATAAACATCCGGTCTAAGGCGGAAACTTGAAAACGTGTCTCCCTCCATATATTAACCCAGGAGTTAGAGGGGTAGAACGGAATAAAACCACTGGGGATACCGCGAATGTGGAAAAAGTAAAATTAGGCTATCAGATAAGAACAGTATACCCGTATAATATGTTGAAACTGTCAAAAGTCTGGACATACCGAGTCTCATTACAATGCTAAATAAGACAAATTAGATTGATATTTTTTGCGGCACTATTAGTAATTAATTTTAAAACTAATCGTTGATTTAATTTCTGTTCACAAAATTGAAATAAACAACTCTAAATATAAGAATTCCGTATAAGAATTATTTGCTTCTTTGTATTGTGATTTCATAATAAATAAATAGCATATTATCTAGCCTTATAATGTAATTTAATTGGTCCGGCTGGTCTTGATTTGGTCCGACTGGTCTAACTCCGATTAGTCTTTGGTCCCAGTGGCCTGGATACCTACGACAAATGGCATTGAGTTTGAGCGTTCGCACACATAACTACCCACATTCTAGTAAAATCTCTGCAAATTTTATAGCTTTCCTTTTGAAATAAACTATTAAAAAAAGTAGGGGATATTTGATTTTGTGGGCATAATACTAAAATATGCAAATGACTACGAAAAAAGTCACTATAGAACCTAACAGAAGAAACATTTCCAGTTACATGTGACGCCCAAACGCGCCAATAGCTACCGTATGGAATGCAGGTGATGCTTGGGATCATCATGGGGTCCAACCCAAGATTTGCACGACTCTGACTTTGAATGTTACAGTCATTTGAATTCCAGGGTGGAAACATCAGTTTAATTGTTTTAGTGACCAGAAAACAAATTTTGATATGCGTCGGCTTACCCAAAATGAAAGGTTACACACAGATCGGCACAACACAGGCGGTTGTGGCGCGGACGATGAATGTTTCTCAGTCTGTCACAAGCAGGCTATGGTCCAGATACCGTGATACACAATCTGTACGGGACAGACCACGCTCAGGTCGACCAAGGGCGACAACTCAAGCCCAGGATCGATTTATCCGTACCTTGGCCTTGAGAAATCGTGTTATCACAGCAAATCAGATCAGCGCTGTCTTCAAACAGACACTGGTGTGAGAGTGAGTGGCCAGACCATTCGGAATCGACTGCATAGGGGTCACCTTCGCGTCTGACGTCCTCGCGTGATCCCTTGTTTGAGATATCATTACATTCAGGCAAGACGTCGTTGGTGTAGGGATCGTCAACACTGGGATAATCGACGCTGGAGCAATGGGGTGTTTTCAGATGAGTCAAGGTTCACTGTTGATTTTGGACAGACGTAAGAGGGTGTGGCGTCGTCGAAACCAGCGCGTCCAAGACATTAACGTCATCAGATTTCGGGTGGCTCTGTTATGGTGTGGGGAGGCATCACTGTTGCTGGAAGAACGGCCCTACATGTTGTTGCAGGTCGTGTTACAGGCCAGTACTACCGGGACAACATCTTGGCAGTCAATGTTGTGCCGTTCCTACGACGTCGTGGCCGCCGTTTCATCTTCCAGGATGACAACGCAAGATGTCACAGGGCCAGGATCGTTACAGGTTACCTCCAACAACAGAACATCACCACATTACCTTGGCCAGCACTGAGTCCCGACACCTCCCCCATCGACAGATGTTACTTCAACGTCAACAACGTCCTGCCAATGTCCAAGAAATTGCTGCTGCGCTGCAACAGGTATGGTACAATCTGGACCAAAATGAAATTAGACGTCTCATTAGGAGTATGCCACGTCGGATCAATGCTTGTTTGGCAAACAGAGGAGGATTTACCCGTTACTGACTTTGTTGTGATGCTGTGGTAACTTTGCTGTTTGATCCCGGGTATCATTTTATCCTTATAATGGTCAGTCTGTGCCTTACTTAGTCTAACGATCATTTGGAATAAATCGATGAATGTGAACTTCATCATTTTGTCATTTGTTTCTTCGTCATTTTTATTAGGTGACTTTAATAACACTTAAAAATCAAATATCCCCTACTTTTTTTTAATAGTTTAATTATTTGATTAGCGACTCGGATTGGGTAAATCAATTTTGAACACGCATGCCGCACAAACACAACTATACATTCGTTTTACGGGCCTTATCACACTTCGGTCAAAACTGTCGAATCGGGAATTAATGTTCCGTTTCTTGCGGGGTCGTACGGGCTTAGTAGCATTATATGCCCATCGGCACGCTGAGGGCTGCCGCAACACGCTTACAGATGTTACCGAAGTGTTTATTATTCGATCGAAAGAAGGCGTATCAAATTAAAAATACACTCAGAGATTCGGAGGTAGGCTTTATGATCCTTGTCAAATTATTTATAACATAAAGAAGATAGGATATTTATAGTCTATATATGACTTTATTTTTAAAGCCCCAATACCACCCTTGTTGTAACTGAATAATATGTTCCAATCTTTATTCTGGTCAACAATTTGTACTATTTTACAATATTTCAATTTAAAAATGATACAAATTCCATCTCAACACACCTAATTTTAAAAATTGGAAAAATTCAACTACATGCTGTAACATGGTTTGAAAAGCCTTACGTAAGCACTTTCAAATGCAAGGTTGTAATGGATAATTTAAACAACAGGTAATTTACACAAACATCTTGTAGTTAGAATAAGGCTAATTTTTTCTGGACCTGTCAAGCCAGCAAGAGTGTTATTGTCCCTTTAAGAGTATCCGTGCAATCAGTGATTTTTCATTGTGAAAAATATTTGATAGACTGGCGATCAATGATATCAATTATAAATCTCCTATATAATTGCCTTCAGTGCTTATGTAGTTATTGCTCAACCCGATCCTACTATTCCAGTTTACAGTGTAATGAAAGACGGTGATTCATCAGCTCGCACTCTTTATAGAAGTCTTTTACTTCCAATCAGTGCTGAGGGTGTTCCTGTATCTAAATCCTCTTTAAATCCAGGTTTAAGGTCAAATAGTTCTTTCAATTGTTCATCATTATCAGATGATTCACAAGTTTCGATCGATGTTACACTTCCAGTTCCTGAAGTTACTACTGAATCAGTTAATATTCCAGTTGCTGTGTGTACTCCCGTTTCTGTATCCGATATGAATCAAGTGTGTAGCCCCGTTGTTTCATTTCTGATACTGTCCCTTCTTCTGTTTTTGTTTCTAATTCGCATTCTCCCGTTTCCATAAATTATACTGCTAATTCAAGTACTACCAGGGTATCTAGATCGTCAATACCTGTTCCTGTTATTTCAACAAGAGTTTTAAGGTCGCATTCGAATAAAGTTGATACTCCAGTAAAGAAGTCTGTTATCCCTATTCCTGTTAAACGTCCACAACGAATAAAACGTCCCCCAGATTGGTTTGATTCAGATATTTATGATTTAAAGTAGTTTTACTGTAGTTAAGGTTATAGTTATATTTTTACGTGTTTTGGGGTGGTTGTTATATGTCAGTGTCAGGACGCCACTTCTCCTGGTGGGGGGGGGGATAATGTGGTAGTGTATATTTGTGTACATTTGTATGTATTGTATTTTTAGTATTTGTCGAATTATTGTCCCTTTAATGTATTGATTATGTATGGTATGTTTGGTGTTTGTGGTATTGTCTTTTTAATACTACACCTGTAAGCAAGTATCTCTTTTCAATAACAAGTCTAAACTCTGCTCACTTTTAACTCACTAAATTAATCACATCTCAGCTTCTTTCAAACCTCACTTGCATCTTAACCTTGTTACAAGAAGGAGCACCTAATTTCACTTGGTAAGTTTTATATTTATTTCACTGACTTTAATATTTTATCTTTTTAATATGGTACTATAATTAGTATATATTTTATATAAGAAATCATCAAGTACTAGCATATTTCTATAAGTATTTGTATAAGTATTACTGTATACTTTTAGAATATTCTATTTAGTTTAATCTATTCATTTTGTTATTTTCAGTCCTATATTAGTGTATACACTGTAAAAAATAATTTCAGAGGTTACACCAATTTAGGGTGAACTCTTGCTGCCTCTACAAAAGATGAACTGAAGTGTAACTGAGAGCTCGGTGTAAGGTTACACCAACATAATTACACTCGAGTGGTGGTTGTATACACCTTTTGGGGTGCATCTTCAGTAGCATTAGGTGTAACTTTTCACTGGTACAGGTGATGCGAAGCTCCCGGTGTGGTGAAAACGTACACGATTAGGGCTACACTTACGCTACTATAACGACTACTAAGCTCTCAGTCCGGTACAAACATGTTCAACATATAGGGTAACCTTACACCACGAGAGCGACTGTTAGTCTTGGTTCAGCGTAACATGTAAACTATGAAGGATAACCTTACACTACTGGGGCGACTGCTATGCTCCCAGCTCGGTGCAAACTTTTACTTCTTTAAGGGTACCCATACACCACTAGACTTACTGCTAAACTCACAGTTACGGGTAAAATCAGCCCAAAGGCTGAATTTTTGCTTAAACTGCAACGAGTTTAAGTTTTGTGCGTTCTAGGAGCATTTACCAAGAACTATTGGTGTAAATACTAAATATAGTATTTACACCAATCTTAGTCCCTGGAAACGGATATTCCAGTGGGAACAACTGACCCAGGGTACTAGTGCTGGGTAACACGTTCGCCTGGCCGTCTCGACAAAATGGCAATCATTCGGAGATTTCATTGCCTACTCATGCAATATTATAAAGTATACTTGCAGTATGTAAACAAGGTATACATTGTCAACGATATAAATGCAACATTATTTAACAGATGGACACACTGTAATTTATGATAAAGTTGGCATACAGAAGTATAATCTAGTTCTGTCAAGTACGTTGCAGAATATGCATATTAATTAAAATTGCATGCTATATATTCAAATTCAGCTATTTAAGTAAAGGGAGATAATAATATGAATACACTACCATTGGTGTAAATTAACACTGTAAATATAAATATGAATCTTAAACACTTTCGTTTGGTATATGGTACACTCGAAATAATGTTAAAAAATACACGAATAGAAGGATAAATATTCACCGATCTCAGGGTAATGATCTATACGATTTTAAGTGAAATTTTACACTTTTTTTCGTGCTAATATTACATCCCAGCAAGCGAAATGTGAATACACTACGTTTGGTGTAAATTAACACAATAAATATAGTTAACAATATATAAATGTTACACCTTTCATCGTGCTAAAATTATAAGCGTAATGTTTCACTACAAAAAGTGTACAGGAATACACCACGTTCGGTGTCATGCTACACTATTTACTGCTTTATTTGTTTCTAGTAACTCACCCCTCCTTCAGAAATAAATTACACCCAAAATTATGTTTTATTAGACTTATTTTCAGTATACTTTACACCGATCAAGGGCAAACAGCTGCTTCACTTTTGTAAGTGTAAACTTACACAATTTGTCGTGTATATTGTTACACAACATAGTGTAACTAAGGGTTTACACTCCATTGGAGTAAGATTGCACTTCAAATCATCTAAAGCCACTCTTTCTTAGTGTAAAGCATCAGTTACACCAAATATGGATTAAGATTTCACTTGAAAAAGAGTAACGTTACACATTTTTTTTACAGTGTATGGTAGCATATTAAATAATCAGCCTTTGTTTAAAACTCCTTATTTATAGGGTATGTATATATTATTAAATTAGCTGCAAACTAGGTCACAATTTTATACATTTCTTTGTTGCAAATCAATGATTTCACGCCACTATTTTAAATATATGTATATAGTGTAAACTATTATTATTCTTGATTTTTATACGTTTCTTTATGTATTTCAGAGTTTTATATATATGTAATCCACAAATAAAAACCTGAATCCATGACCTGGTGTTTTGTTCGTCACTGAATAGAAACCCTGCTACATGTACGCCAATGTTACACAGGACCAAGACAGCTGCCATTGTCAGGCCCTCCATCCTGCATCACTGACAAGGGGAAACCACGTCGGAATTTTTGTCGGTCAGTGAGCCAGCGTTTTACCCACTTAGCCACGTAATTCACTTCATGCAAAGAACGAATAGTAATTATAATAGTAAAAGTGAAACATATAGCTGTTATACATATTTGAAATCAGTAAAACATACTACAAATTTTAATTATACAATTAAATATAAATGAATTAGAAATATATTATACATTTTTTACATAAACCATTCAGTAAATGGGCATGAATGTGGTTGTCTAACCTTATAAAGAGAAGGCGAAACAACTGGCTTGTAGACTTTAGCTACAATGAATGCCTGGGTAGATAATTTGAAATCGTGGAAACCCTATGGATTAATCCAGGGTATAGAGGAGTAGAACGGAATGAGAACATCGGGCATACCGAGGGTGGTTGGGAGAGGCCATGTCCTACATGCAGTAAAAAGTGTACACGCGATCATGGCTGCCTTCACTGTAACACAGGCAAATGTAGTTTTCATTCTACATGTGCACATTTTGATGATCTACTTCCAGCCGTGGGAAAAGCAGCTTAATTTTTGAGTGGACTTTACCGAGCTGTCAAAAACAGACATACATGACCGATTCTGCCTTGCTAGTGGGGTGATTTTTGGAAATATTTTTTTTTAAAAATTACCCTACTCAACCTGATTTGAAATATGGATACAATATTCAGGCGAATTCATCAACTTCCAAAATCAGCTTTGACCTTAGTACATTAAATTTGCCTGGAAAAAATGAATGTTCCACAACTGATGATCTATTGCGTCATAGTCCACCACTAATGATCTGTGGCCCAGTTCACCACTGAAGGTATGTGTGCCTCTGTCTCCCACTGGTGATCTGTGGTCCAGCCCACCAATTGCGGTCTGGGGGTACCAAGCCACCACTGAATGTCTATTGTTCGATCCCTACATTGGCCGTTTTTCCGGCGTGGTTTCCCCTTATCAGTGATGCAGACGGAGGGCCTGACAAGGACAGTTGCCTAGTCGTTCGAATGGGACGAAAAACCGAGGTCCCGTGTACACATTGGCGTGCACGTAAAAGATCACTTGGCAGTTGGAATTCATGGCGTATGCCCGTCTTCAATTAGCCCAGGTTAGGTGCAGAAGCCTAGGACGTTAAAACCCATTTCATTTTTTTATTCAGTTAATCATTTTCCTGTTTGGCCTAGAGCTCCCTACAATTTCCATGCGTGGCCTAGCCTCACACATTATCCGTCTAACAATTTGTATGTGTGGCCTAATTAGTGTTATTTTATCGGTATTTAGTGATTTTCAGTGTTTATGGTTTTCTAATTTTCAGTAACTAATATCTAAAAAAAAAATTTCTTTTCGGAGCTTTTCGGATTTTTTACCGTATTTTGCGTAGTTTTTCCTTAGTTTTTCGATATATTTCGGTTATTTTTTAGTTTTATCGGTACATGTTTAGTGAATTTAAGGGCTTAAAACATGATTGCCTATACCAATCATTAAATCGTTATAATCTTCTTTCTATGTAAGAAAATTGACTACTGATTTACAAAATATAAATAACAGTGTAGATCAATCCAGTCAATACATGTTTTTGAGAAGTAAGTATTAACCTGGCCTCATTTGCTTTGCAATTGTAAATTATTTTATACATTAAGCACACATTTACTTACATCTTCACTTTCATTACTAGCACGCCTTTTTCTCTCGACGTTACCCTTGTCTTCTGATTTGAGGTCTGCTTCATACGATTTGTTGGTCATATTTAATGGCCCGTCTTCATCTAAAAGCCCCGTCCCGGCTCCCTGTGGGGAAGCTACGTCCATAGGTGTCATGCTTTGTCCCTCCTCAACACTTTGCTCTGGAAATAAGAATATACTTAAAGGAGAATATTATAGGGATAGTTCAATTTTATCACCTAATAAGTTCATTGTGTAACAAATTTCAGAATTATTTATAAAAGAAATATTGTCTTTAGTAACAAATAAAGTTGATAAACATTTTCGGCATCCGAAATCACGTGACACGACGTTTAATGTCCTACTGTTCTGCCCTAAGTAGGCTTATGATAACGGTTATAATGGCATCGGTAGAAACTGACAGCCTGTGAGCCGTTGATCTGACTCTGAATAACTTTCATATTAATGCGTATACCGACAGTGACAGGGGCAATACAAAATATTCTAACCAAAAAATTTTAAATTGCTTATGGTCTCAAACCCCTTCATGAAACAGTGAAATTCAAACAGTCAGCTGATATGCATAAGCAAGACACAAGAAAAAGTTTATTGAATGAGTTTAGATTTTCCTATCTAACGGAACATTAATAAATTTTTCTCACTAAATGAGTCGTAATGCTATTTTTTCTCACTAAATGAGTCGTAATGCTAATTTTGAGCTATAGACTAAACAAGTAAAAATATTGATTTTGAGCAAAATTGAGATTTTCATAACATTGAGTCTATACTATCTATCAACGTAATGATCAAAATAGCAATAAAATATTTTGAAACACCACCATTTGGGCGTTATGTGAGACTACCGCATTAAGCCGAGATTCCATGTGTACGTACTGCGTTATGCGGAATGCGTAGTAGGTAATGCGTATTTAACACTTTGCACTAAAATGGTAGGAGTTCATTCAATGTACACGTAAAGCGTGATGCGCAGCACGTAGTACGTGTTTCTCGGGACGCTCACAAGAGTGTCCGAATACGCAATACGCGTGTATACGGAGACCGGAATGGACCTGAACATGCGCACTGCCACTGCAATAGGCATATCCGATGTAGTTTTGAGATGGCAATTTTCGGTTCTCATTCACATATAATACGGGGCCATACTATATACCGGAAAACACCGGAAAACAACCGGTAAACGCCATTTTATACTGAATACCGGAAAACACCGGAAAAACACTAAATACCGTAAAACACCCTAAATACCGGAAAACACCCTAAATATGTAACCCAGACCCTAACCCGTTCCCACCACCCTAACCCTAAACCTTACCCTAACCCTAACCCTAGACACTATATTTTGACGTACCCTTTGTCCTGTACTACCGACAGAGAGAAACCACACTGCAAAATTCAGGGGAAGTTTCTTGACCAACCCAAGGATCAGGGTATATAATCATAGTATTGGGAGGATTATGGCCGATAACTCGACATCACGACATATAGTGGGATAGGGTTTGTAACATAATTCCCATCCGTCGGCTTTTCGGGTAGAAATCATGGAATAAGCTTTATTTTGTAGGTTTTGATGTTTGATTACAAAAAACCAATGTTGACATTTTTTCTGAGTAGGTCTTCATAGTATGGCGGGCCATTATTTGACGGTGCCATTTTGCGATAATATTCCAACTTATGTTTTTATTTTCACCTTATTTATAATGTTATCGACATATCAACTGTGATTTGAGAATGTATTAATATTGGCAGGGTTCATGACTATACTTTAGATTGTTTTCAATCATTTCATGATGATATTTCCAAGATGGCGACCATTTTTGTCGGGAAAATCGGTCAATGTGTCGATTTCGATTAAGTAGTAGTGTTTGGTGTCTATATATATGTTTTCGGGGTCACAGATTCCATTCCTGGCATTTACAACCTTGTAAAATGATCACATGTTCACATATTTAGCATATTTCCAAGATGGCGGTCATGTTTGGCAGCAAAATAAGACGGTCTGCTAATATTGATTAAGTAGTCGTCGTTGGTATCAATATATATGTTTTCTAGGGCACATAATCCATGCAGGTCGGTAACAACTGTGTAAAATGATTATAAGTTCACTTATTTTGAAAATGTACAATATGACGGCCATTTTGGGCGGTAAAACGGAACGATGAGCGGATATTGATTAAGTAGTCGTTTATGGTACCAGGATATATTTTTCGGGGAGCAGATTCCATTTTTGCCGTTTATAACTGTGTAAAAATATCACATGTTTGCATATTTAGCATATTTCCAATTCGGCTTTCATGTCTGGGCGGAAAATCGGACGATGTGCTGAGTTTAATTACGTAGTCTCGTTTTTGTGTCAATATTTGTTTTTGTGTCAATATTTGGTATAAGAAACCTTTACAGCATGGGTTATATTATCAACTGACCCCAAAATGCGCGTGGAAGAAATCGTTCAGAGCCCCCAAAATGGAAACATCAAGTAAACTATGAAATGTTCTTTATTGCTTGACTTTGGTTGTTCTCTGCTTTGAAAGTGACTGGGGACGGGTGAGCATGACACAGTCTCTATAGGCCTGGTAAGCACGTCACTGGAGTGCGGTGAGAACATATCCCGGTCTGACTGGTAACCGCAAAATCATGGTGGGAACACTTTTCGCGCACAGCCAGATCTTGGCCATGAGCGTAGCAAGATCTTGTAGTAAGCGCTTGGCATGGTCGGGACAGACACATGATGGGCATGTGACGTAAGCACCATGCAGCTGCTATACTCTATTTGCCTTTGTGTTAGGATTAGGCTTTGCTTTCCCAGGAAAATCGATGATAAATAAATAATAATAATGTGTGCAGAAAACGTTCCACCATCTTGGAAATATGCTAAATTGGTGAACATACGACCATTTTACGTAGTTGTATATGACAGAAATCGAACCTGCCTCCCCGAAAACATATATATTGTCACCAAAGACAACTACTTAATCGAAATCAACCCATCGTCCGATTTTCCCGCCACCAGTGGCAGCAATATTGGAAATGTACTAAATATGTAAACATGTGATTATTTTACAGGGTTGTTAATGTCAGAAATTGATTCTGCACCTTCGTAAACATATATATTGACACCAAACACTACCACTTAATCAAAATCTGCACATCGTCTTATTTTCCCGCCAAAAATACCCGCCACCTTGGTAATATGCTAAGTATATGCATATTTGCTTATTTTACAAGGTTGTAAATGCTAGGAATGGAATCTGTGACCCCGAAAACATGTATGTTGACACCAAACACTACTACTTAATCGAAATCAGCACATCGATCGATTTTCCCGCTAAAAATGGTCGCCATCTTGGAAATATCATCATGAAATGTTGGAAACAATCTGAAATATAGTCATAAACCCTGCCAATGTTATTGCATTGCCAAATCACAGTTGATATGTCGATAACATTATAAATAAGGTGAAAATATAAACATAATTTGGAATATTATCGCAAAATGACTACCCTCAAATAATGGCCTCCCATACTATGAAGACATACTCAGAAAAAATGTCAACATTGGTTTTTTGTTATCAAACATCAAAACCTACAAAATAAAGCTTATTCCATGATTTCTACCCGAAAAGCCGACGGATTTACATTAAACATCCCACTAATATTTTTAGGGTGTTTTCCGGTATTTAGTGGGTTTCCGGTATTTAGTGGTTTTCCGGTGTTTTCCGGTATTCAGTATACAATGGTGTTTTCCGGTTGTTTTTCGGTGTTTTCCGGTATATAGTATTGCCGTATAATACGCCACTCACGCACACATGGACACTGACAATACGCGTTACGCAACACTCAACACGTAACACGCATTCCACACGAATTCCGCACGCACTGCGTCGAATGGAATCCAGGCCTAAAAGTAGAGTGTATCACGGTCCCCTGGTAAATGTTAAATACGCCGTGCGAATCCGCATAGTATAACTAAATTAAGTAAACTATATTTTAATCAACGCCGGATTAACCATGGAGGGGGGCCTGGGACATGTGGGGGGCCCTGATTACCGAAGGCGCGAATCCCCGCAAGGGGGCTCTGGGGCAGGGCCGTATGTAGGATTGTAAAAGTGGGGGTGTAGCAGAGTGTTGGGGACGCCCGAGTTAATGAGTGCGAATGTTGCGTTTGTGTACTAGGGTGTTTCACTTTTCACTTTTTTGGAATTTCTAAGGTTTCTACCCATCACCGAAGTCCACTAGGGGTCAAACTTGCACTGTAATATTTTCAAACTTTCCTGCCAATAATGGCTGATGGCGGCCATTTTTTCCAAAATTACGACTATTTTTGTGATTTTCCGATGTTTTGAGCTTGACAGATCACTTTGAAAGGTCAGTTATGGCTTGTAATGTGTCTATTTCATGCTTTGCAGGTATTTAGAGTCAATTCCCACTATCTTAAATGAGATTGTCAGAATCCAAGATGGCGGAAATCCAAGATGGCGCCCCAAATCATCTATTGTCGTGACAAGGAAAAGCATTTGTCAAAAACTATGTCATTCTGAACATCATTTTGCCCCTAATAATACATTTTGCACTTATAAAATTCATTATCGGGGCCAAAATGATGTTCAGACACTGATCTAACTTTGGTTGAAAATGGCAGAAGGTAATGAGTGAAGGTGAAGCTCCGATGGAGTATATTTACCACACTATTAGTCTGGCAGAACGATGGCGGTACCTGGGAATTGTTTACAAAGGTTTTTTTATGATTTATTTTAGTAGCCTAAGGTGTCTTCATTCAGCATGTGCCAGGTGAACCTCGGTAACCTTTGGGCGTTTTCAGAAATTCAAGATGGCATCCAGGACGGCCAGCATTTCGCTAATACCACATAAGTGCCTGTCAGGAGCTTCTCATGTGCCACATGACGGGGCAATTTTGCCGTCTGTAATGTTGTCAATTTAGTACCCTTGTCCTTTACCCAGCAAAACAGTTCCGGATCAAGTTCCCTGTAAATGTATCATTCGCTGAACAAGACTATATGGTTTTGGTGGGGATGCTGACCATACATTTCCAGTTTTAGATGTCCGTACCCTCTAGCGTGTTTCAGACATTGATTTGCTAGGACTTTGTCCATAACTAGCCAACATATGTACAGTGTCCTGTGTAAACAGTGATTGTATAAGAGCGTCTAGAGAGCGAATACAATCAAGTTCTCACCACTTTCAAAACTATTCCTTTCCCGACGAAGTAATAGCACACCGTGTCACACCCAAAGACCAACAGGGTCCTGTCAAATGTGAATAAGGGCGACTAATACGAACCATTTAATGTCATGTGGTGGGTCAGTCGCCGACCCAGAAAGAGGTGATAGGAGGGGCCCTTCGCCTATGGGGCGGGCACCCTTGTTTGGGGTCCTCCCTCAGAAAAGTTTGAAAATAACGATGCGGGAAACACGTTTTTCTGCCATTGGGGTGATATCTGAGTTGCAATTTTTTATCTTATATGGCGGCAGATTTTTTGGGAGAGGCATTTGCTCCTGGTGTCCACACCTTGGGTCCGCGTCTGTTTGAATTTTGCCCTACTAACGGGGTTAGCCGTCACTTGTTGTCGAATTCCTACAGAAACCACCTTCAACCATGGTCCGATGGAATCTGTCATGAATTTTACCCTACTAAATACCCTTTTACCCTTTCTAGAGGAGGGGGCTGGACGCAACTGAGATTTTTTGTGGGGGCCCCCTAATGTGGGGGGACCCTGGGGCCTGTGCCCCATGGTTAATCCGGCCCTGATTTTAATGGACCTTAACCCACCTCAATTATCCCTTATTTATATCTATTTCATACTGTCTTATATAATTCTTTAATCGCATGTCCCCAATATTCTTTTTTTTACACTTTAAATTGACCTTAAATTGTAATTAACGTTTAAGTCCGGCAGCAGGTCGACAAACCTGGAAATATAGTCGACCTAATGTTTTTGATGGATTATATATCTTCAGTATGCGTAGGTTCAGAATCTGGATGATGCCACCCTAGCACCCTTGGGGACATTTAAATATTCAAGATGGCCGCCATGAGGTATTTTCTGGTTATTTAGATGGGTAAAGTTCGTGACAGATTCTCTCGGTCCTCAGTTTGAAGGTGGGTTCTATAAGAATTCGACACGCTGAATCCAACGAGCTTGGATTATCCTCTATAGGGGTCGGCTAATTCCGTTTCGTGGCCAAATTCAAAATGGGGCCTCATTTTGGCGGAACACTCCAGGAGTTCCCTAAAAATTGTGTAATATATTGAAATATAGGTTTTAGCCTAAATTTTAGGTGAATTCTATATCTTCGATATGTGTAGATTCAGAATCCGGATGATGCTACCCAGGCACGCTTGGGGAATTTCAATTATTCCAGATATACGGTCGGGTTCGAGAACAATATTGTCATTTATTTCGATCGAAAGGCATTCAGCTGTTCAGATATGAATTCGGCGACCCCGGAAACCTATTGTTTGACGTATTACACTATCGATCACATTACTAACATCAAAATGTCCAGCCAAATATGGGTGTCATTTTGAATATAAGCTCAGCCTCGAATAACTTTTGGTCGGAACATGTTTTTTTTTACATTTATGTCTGGCATTGAAAGCCTATATTTCAATAATGCGCATCCTTTTAGATAACTTTATTGGTTTCCCGCCAAATGAGCCTTCATTTCGAATTTGATACCCTAGCGGAACTAACCGTCACCTTTGGAGGATTCCCCAAGCTCATCGGATTCATCGGGTCGAATTCTTATAGGAACCACCTTCAAACCGAAGTCTGAGAGAACCTGTCACAAATTTTACCTCACCATATTAACAGAATGCCTCATGGCGGTCATCTTGAATTTTTGAATTTCCTCAAAGGTGTCAGGGTGGCATCATTCGGATTCTGAATCTACACATATTGGAGATACAAAATACTATATTTCAACATATAACACACCTTCTTAGGGAACTACTGGAACTTTGTGAGTTTCCCGCCAAAATGAGTCTCCATTTTGAAATTTGCCCTACTAACGGGGATAGCCGGCACTTTTTGTCGAATTCTTACAGAAACCACCTTCAAACCATGGTCCAATGGAATCTGTCATGGATTTTACCCCACTAAATGAGCAAAAAATGCCATCTTGAATATTTAAATTTGGCGATTTCGGTGGTTTCGATGCAGAGCTAGTTGTAATAGCTTCGTTTCATTTCTAACTTTCAAGGTAACGAATGAATGAATGAATGAATGGTGTTTAACGTCCTACTGTTATGCACTTAACCTGAGCTAATTGAAGAAGGGCATACGCTTTACATTTTGCCCGGGCAGCGGCGCTACAGCCTACTCTTATATCGAATTCCAACTGCCAAGGGATCTTTTACGTACACTCCAATGTGTACACGGGACCTCGGTTTTTCGTCCCATCCGAACAACTAGGGAGCTGTCCTTGTCAGGCCCTCCTTCTGCATCACTGACAAGGGGAAATCACGTCGGAAAATCGAGATGAACTTTCTCGGCCAATGCAGAGATCGAACACCAGACCTCCAGGCTAGCGAACCAGCTCCTTATCCACTTAGTAACGAGAGTGTTGAGATAAACTCATGACAATCTTTTGGGATCTACTTTTATTTAGTGGTTACAACTTTGGTTTACGCTCCCTTCTCATTACTATAGGAAAGAAATATTTGCTAGCTCTAAATACGCAGAACTATTTGCAACCGTAAAATAACCGAAACAAATTTTTAATGGAAGTCTTTATTTTCCAGTCACTTTTGGGTGACTTGGTTAACATTATATTATACTCATAGTATCTTATTTAATAATTTTGAAGCCATAGATTTGAGACTGAGCCCTGCAAAATGGCGTGCACCGATGGTTTGCTATCCAGCATTGGATTTGACCTTGACTTAGGGTCTTCACCTCATACAACATTTATACGCCACGCACCACCGTGGCGGCGCTACTGCACGTTCGTACCTCTAACAGTTCCCTTGGTCGTAGACATTTTCAGGGGATTTTAAGGATGACTAGCAATGACCACACACAAAATTTCAGCCGAATCGATCCATAGCTTTTTATTTTACCGACCTTTTAATTTATAATAAGAGAGAACTTCATCTGCCAGTCGCCATTTTCTTTGAATTGCAAGACACTAAGACGGACTCCAACACACGTTGTAAACTAGGAGCGCCAACCAATTGTGACCTTGACTGAGTCCAAACTTCCCATCGATCTCGGGTCAGATTTTTTGGAAGAGGCATTTGCTCCTGTCGTCCACACCTTGGGCCCGCGTATGTGGTGGCGCCCGATAGCCTCCACATAAGAGGTATAAGAAAGTTTGGATCAGGTGTAGGCGCCATTAAAACACACCGACTTATCAGTGCCTTAGGAACATCATTAGTGATCACAATCAAATGTATTATTTTATAATTGAAAGGTTGTAAATTTTTGGGGAGGGAGCGCCTCAGAAAAAAAATAAAATTCTGCCACAAAATTAGCGCATTCTGGATTTTATTTCAGTAGACCAAGCCATGTTAGTGCTATGAAATGATGGCATTTATAGAGGAGGGGGCTAGACGCAACTGAGATATTTTGTGGGGGGCCCTAGGGCCCGTGCCCCATGGTTTATCCGGCCCTGGTGATAAATGCGATATATGAAATGATGGCATTTCTAGAGGGGGGGGGGGGCTGGACGCGACTGAAATTTTTTGTGGGGGCCCCCTAATGTTGGGGGACCCTGGGGCCTGTGCCCCATGGTTAATCCGGCCCTGATTTTAATGGACCTTAACCCACCTCAATTATCCCTTATTTATATCTATTTCATACTGTCTTATATAATTCTTTAATCGCATGTCCCCAATATTCTTTCTTTTACACTTTAAATTGACCTTAAATTGTAATTAACGTTTAAGTCCGGCAGCAGGTCGACATACCTCGAAATATAGTCCACCTAATGTTTTTGATGGATTATATATCTTCAGTATGTGTAGGTTCAGAATCTGGATGATGCCACCCTAGCACCCTTGGGGATATTTAAATATTCAAGATGGCCGCCATGAGGACTCTCTCAGTCCTCAGTTTGAAGGTGGGTTCTATAAGAATTCGACCCGCTGAATCCAACGAGCTTGGATTATCCTCTATGGGTGACGGCTAATTCCGTTTGGGGGCCAAATTCAAAACGAGGCCTTATTTTGGCGGAACACTCCAGAAATTCCCTAAAAAATTGTGTAATATATTGAAATATAGGTTTAAGCCTAAAATTTAGGTGAATTATATATCTTCGATATGTGTAGATTCAGAATCCGGATGATGCTACCCTGGCACCCTTTGGGAAATTCAATTATTCCAGATGGTCGTCCAGAGGCATTTTCTGGTTATCTATTGGGGTAAAATTTGTAACAGATTCTCTCAGACATAGGTTTGAAGCCGGTTTCTACAAGCATCCAACGAGCTTGGGTATTCCATTAGGAGGCCAAATTCAAAATGGGGGCTCATTTTGGCGGGAAAATGTGTGTAATTAATGTATTGAATTAAAGGTGTCAATTATTTCGGATTTAAACGTAAAAAACAGGTTGAGCTCAATATTCGGCGAGACATAACGATGTTAGTAATGTGATAGTGTAACACATCAAACTATAGGTTTTCATGTTTCCTGATTTCATATCTGACGGTTGAAATGTGCGAACGAAACGCCAATATGGTGCCCAAATTCGACCTAATGGCTAGGTTTGGGAAACCGCGAAGGAAAATACTAAGAGTGCCACAGAATGAGCTATAACTACCTTGAAGACACTCCACTCCTTGTAAACAAAAGCTTCACAGCTAAACACAATTCACCATTCTAAATGGAGCTCTATATGGTTTTGTTGTTTACCACAAATTACAGGGCCATGCAAACAAAAGCTACAATGACATCCGTCTGCGTCAAATTCTCTACAAGAAAACGGAGGGGAATAGGATATAGAAAATATTTGTTAACGTCATACGAAACCCCAGCTTTACTCGTGCGTATGAGTGATTTAATAATTGTCAGTGGTGGACCATACCGATTTCAAGTATTCAAATAATGTAAACGACAAATATGTGATGTAGAGTTCTTTTAAGAATACAAGGGGAAGAATATCTTCGGGTTGGTTGTTCTTTATATAAATGTTTTTATTGTACTATATTTTCCTTGGTCATCTAAACATAGATATACGGTCGGGTTTGAGAAAAATATTGTCGTTTATTTCGATCGAAAGACATTCAGCTGTTCAAATATGAATTCAGCGACCCCGGAAACCTATTGTTTGACGTATTACACTATCGATCACATTACTAACATCAAAAAGTCCAGCCAAATATGGGTGTCATTTTGAATATGAGCTCAGCCTCGAATAACTTTTGGTCGGAACATGTTTTTTTTATATTTATGTCTGGCATCTAAAGCCTATATTTCAATAATGCGCATCTTTTTAGATAACTTTATGGGTTTCCCTCCAAAATGGAGGATTCCCCAAGCTCATCGGATCCATCGGGTCGAATTCTTATAGGAACCACCTTCAAACCGAAGTCTGAAAGAACTTGTCACAAATTTTACCTCACCAAATTAACAGAATGCCTCATGGCGGTCATCTTGAATATTTGAATTTCCTCAAAGGTGTCAGAGTGGCATCATTCGGATTCTGAATCTACACATATTGGAGATACGAAATACTATATTTCAACATATAACACACCTTTTTAGGGAACTCCTGGAACCTTGTGAGTTTCCCGCCAATTTTGCCCTACTAACGGGGTTAGCCGTCACTTTTTGTCGAATTCCTACAGAAACCACCTTCAAACCATGGTCCGATGGAATCTGTCATAAATTTTACCCCACTAAATAAGCAAAAAATTCCTCGTTGCGGCCATCTTAAATATTTAAATTTGGCGATTTCGGTGGTTATGATACAGAGCTAGTTGTAATAGCTTCTCTTCATTTCTAACTTTCAAGGTAATGAGAGTGTTGAGATAAACTCATGACAATCTTTTGGGATTTACTTTTATTTAGTGGTCACAACTTTGGTTTACGCTCCCTTCTCATTACTATAGGAAAGAAATATTTGCTAGCTCTAAATACGCAGAACTTTTTGCAACCGGAAAATAACCGAAACAAATTTTAAATGGTAGTCTTTATTTTCCAGACACTTTTGGGTGACTTGGTTAATATTATATTATACTCATATAGTATCTTATTTAATAATTTTGAAGCCATAGATTTTAGACTGAGCCCTGCAAAATGGCGTGAACCGATGATTTGCTATCCAGTATTGGATTTGACCTTGAGTTAGGGCCTTCACCTCATACAAAAGATTATACGCCACCATCGTGGCGGCGCTATTGCACTTTCGTACCTCTAACAGTTCCATTGGCCGTAGAAATTTTCAGGGGATGTTAAGGATGACTAGCAATGACCACACACAAAATTTCAGCCGAATCTATCCATAGCTTTTTATTTTACCGACCTTTTAATTTATAATAAGAGAGAACTTCATCCGCCAGTCGCCATTTTCTTTGATTACTATTCAGACTTGAATTGCAAGACACTAGACGGACTCCGACACACGTTGTAAACTAGGGGGTTCTGGGTGACCGAGACTGTAGTCAACGCAAACCAAGCGTGACCTTGACTTTGAGTCCAAACTTTCAATCGATCTCGGGTCATTTGCGTTTATTCTTGTCATGGCCTTAATTCTTGCCGTATTATCAAAGTTAAGGCGTCCTTCAGAAAAGATAACTTGGTCAAAGTCGTAGGTGAAGGTCATGTTACAGAAAACTGAACTCAAACTTTTCAAAGTCAGTTTTGGAATATTTGACCTACGACCTCCACCCCGTAATAATTTACAAAGCCCATCATCTTGGCTTGAACCACCGATGTTTAACTTTGCTCTGTCGCACACTGCTCCAAACTTCCCATCGATCTCGGGTGATTTGCGTTTATGCTTGTCATTGCCTTATTTCTTGTCATATTAACTTTAAAAATCTTACAGCCGTTCAACCAAAACCAATAAACATTAGTGTCATCTCATCTATTGAAGTTGTTTGGAACTCAAACAAAGCTCCATTTATTCCAGAAAATACACCTAGATATGGATTCAATAAGCTTATCCCCTGTGGCAATACTAACATTACTCGATTGAAATGTGTTATACGGATAAATTTGGTCAAAGTTGACCGTATGTCATCTCAATCGACCAAGGTTAACTTAAACTGTGGTCTTTGGAACGCCCGGTCCCTAAGAAACAAAGTCGGTGCCCTCACATCTTCAATCATTGAAAATAAAATTGACATCTACTTGCTAACAGAAACTTGGACCCAAGATGGTGCAGACCCCACTGTTGGCGATTTTTGCTCTTCCTTCGGTGGTTATAATCTCTACCACCAGACAAGGAAATATCGCAAAGGTTGCGGTGTGGGCCTTTTGACTAAAAATAACCTAAACACTAAACTGAAAAAAAGCAGTTCGTATAACTCCTACCAATACCTAGACGCATCCATATGTTCTGGAAGTCAGTTATTTAACATAATTGTAGTGTATCGCCCGCCATATTCTCACAAAAATAAGTGGTCTACAAACGATTTTATATCTGAATTCAGTACTTTACTAGAAGAACTTATTATGAGACCTGGAAATCTACTGAGTGGCGGCGATTTTAATTTCACTGTGAAACAGCTAAATCCGAAGTGTTAACGTTTACCGATCTTATAATTTTATTCAACCTGGAGCAACATGTCCGAGGATCAACGCATGTAAAGGGTCATATGTTAGACCTCCTAATCACTAGATTGATGATGATTTTCTCAACAATGTGTACACTAACAACGATTTACCGTCCGATCATAGCCAGATACTTTTTAATCTCAACATAGCGCGCCCACCTAACAAGTTAATCTCCATAAAAAGCCGAAAGCTTGTAAATCTGGATCTCAAAGAATTTCAAGAATCTCTTCAGTCTTCTCTGTCCCTATCTCATAGTGATGTGAACACAGTGACATACAACTTCCATTCCACTGTTCAGCAAGTTTTGAACCGTTTAGTCCCTACGTCAGAAAAAACCATCGTCGATAAACCAAAAGCCCCCTGGTTTACTTCCGAACTCTCAGAAGGAAGGAAAAGAGTGCGCTGCGCCGAAAGAAAATGGAAGGCTTCTGGTCTCGAAATTGATAAGCAAATTCACAAAACATAACGTTTAAAATATTTTACAGAAGTTGAAAGTACAAAATCGTCGTACCACAAATGAAGAATAGAAAAAGCTTCTTCTAAAGAACTCTTCCGGATAGTTGATAATATGATTGGAGTTAACAACAAAAGCACACCCGTCACACCTACTGCGAGTTCCCAATCGGAGGCAGCGCAGATGCTTTCTAACTTCTTTATCTCCAAAATAGAAAAACTTTCTTCGGGCATGACAACATCATTAGGTGTGGCAGAGGATCGGAAATGATCTTCGCAGTTTAGCCAGTTTGAACCCGTATCCGAACAGGAAGTTAAGCCTTCGGGCACCATCGAAATCATGTTCCCTCGACTCCATGCCAACCGTTCTGATGAAGCAGTGTGTGGATCAAGTGACTCCATCAATAACTGATTTTATATGTAAATCTTTCGAAGCTGGCATCGTCCCTGAATTATTTAAAACTGCTCTAGTTCGCCCTTTGATGAAGGAACCAAATCTTGATCCGGATATTCTCAAAAAATTTAAACCAGTGTCCAACATTCCTTTCGTTTTTAAAATCCTAGAGAATGCTGCTGCCATCCAGCTGAATAACTACTATATTACGTCCATTAAGAACAGCAAGATGGCGGCAGCAAACATCACGATGAAAAGCTCTGTGTAAAAATGTAGATTTCAAACTAAAATACGGGGCTGATCAACACCAAATATTCTAAATAATATGTACTAATTCATTGGATTAATGTGTTACCAGAATTTATGAGATAGAAATGACAACTTTATTATATACAAGCAATAGTATATACGTATAGACAGCAGAACAATTGTGTGAACACTTTTAAGAGTCAAGTCGGTCGAGATCATGATATGAGTTCAACAGGTAAAAATAACAACTCGAAGTCAGGTGAAATAATGGATAGATCAAAATACACATCAAGAAATAACCACAATGGTAAAAATACTAGATTGAGTGGATCCTCTGCATCAAGCCAAGACACGCCAGTGAAATCAAGGCTGAAATTAAATACTTCCAAGTACAGAGAACACAAGCATTTTAGGTACGTCAGATAGTATATTTGTTAATCACCAGCAACTGAATGAAATTGTTTCGAAAGCAGTGCAAGAGGCTGTCGAGAAAATTGAAACCAATCTAAACAAACTTATAGGCGAGAGGTTTGATGAACTGGGCGACAGAGTGGCAAATATTGAGCTTGCAAATGAAACTGTAAGTCTAGAATTTGATCATTTGGAAGACAGAATAAAAAACATCGAGGCATTGTTAAAAGTGAAGGATTCTGAAATAAAAAAACTTACAATTAAAACTAAATCATCTCGAACAATATAGCCGAAAATCTCATTTGCGAATTTTTGGCATAGAAGAATGTGAGGATGAAAACTGTGTGTCTGTGGTGAGTAGGCTATTTAAAGATAAACTGGATATTGATTCCGAAATCATTGTCGATGCCGCACATAGGGTTGGTTCCATGAACAACAACACGTCTTTCCAGGGTGAAACCAGGCAGAAACCGAGAGGCATAATTGTTAGACTGCCAAGACGCGCTGACAAAAGCAAAGTCATCCTAGCACGGAAAAAATTAAAAAATTCTGGAATAGCCATTGTAGACGATATGACGAAAACAAATATTCGTCTGCTAGAAGAAGCCAAACTACATCACAGTGTGAAAAGTGCATGGTTTACAAATGGAAAAGTGATTGTAGAAACAACTAACAATTTAAAATATAGAATTGAAGATGTGTCTGACATTGATAAGAAAATGAAACCTTAAATTATATTTTAAACATATTGTGATAATAACTTTAGTTTTCTGATTCAGTTGTAATAAGCTTTTGAAGGGGTAGTCCCCGATAATTAATGAGAGCCTAAAATAACAGTATATCTGGGTATATACAATTTTACCGCCCATGTAGTATTAACTTTCAATTGAGCTTGAATGGGTTAATGGCCTTTTTATTCAGCTATATACTTAAGCAAATGACGTGAAACATCTTGGATAAGAATACAGTAACATATAATCTGGCGTTAAGGGGTAGTCCCTATTAATTAATGAGAGCCTAAAAATAACATTATATCTGGGTATATGCAATTTTACCGTCCATGTACTATTAACTTTCAAATGAACTTGAATGGGTTAATCGCCTTTTTACTCAGCTAAATATTTAAGCAAATGACGTGAAACATCTTGTATAGATATACAGTAACATACACAATTACAGTTTCCATTGCAGGATACACTAGCTGACTGTTTTTTGTTGTTTGAAATCGTATCACACAGTTTCAGTTGCGTGTATAACAAATATATCCTTCAATTGTTATCTGGGATATTCCCTTTTAAGCGGCAGATTATTTATAACAATTAATGGTTTTTGTTCACTAAACACAGTTCATATTGCTGAATGGTAATAACTACACTTTGAACAAAATTTAACGGTATGCCTAAAAACGAACGTTAAAGATCATAGGTTTGCATCATTCAATCATGATTTGTAAATAATAATAATAATAATAAAAATGTATTTATATAGCGCCTATTATCCAGTAAACTGCTCAATGGCGCTGAATATTAAAATACTAAATATTAAAAATGGCACACACGAATTGAAGCTTAGATATAATAATGATAAAACTCTTTGACTATAATAAGATATATTACTAAATTAATGGTGTTATGATCTCTGTCCCCGTATTTTTTAGATCAACGTTATTCGTTTTTCTTTTCTTTTTATGTCTGTATATATGTTTTATGTGTTTACTATTTATTTACATCATGTTCTTATGTCTCTATATCCACCAAAACTAGCCACTAAACATTTAAGATCTAACTGTTTGATGATTTCTCAGATCCCTCGTGCAATACTGGCGCAAGCGCAACACTCATTATATTTTCATTGCTATTGTAATAGTTGACATTTTCTACACAGTAAAGCACGAGGCATTTGAGAAATCGCAATGTCGTATAATATCTCTAATAGTTTTATGTGAACTTGACAATCTATGTCTCTTAAATACTGTTTTAGCCTTATTAGTGTTAAGATCAGGAGACGTTCATAAAAATCCTGGACCTTCAAATCCTGATTCAAATGAAAACCTATCAGTCTATCACTTAAATGCACGTAGTATAAGACACAAACTTGAAACAATATACAACGATGTCAATGATTACCATATTTGTAGTTTCACTGAGACTCATCTAGATAAGAATGTGTTAGAAGAAATTATCTCTGATATCATTGAAAGTTATGATGAAAATAAATTTTGAAATAATGATAAATGGAGACTTAAATGCCAGGACAGGTAATTTATCTGACTTCACTAACACGCATGAAGATCAGTACCTCCCAATAGGTGTCTTAATCCTAGGTGATGATGACTTTAACACACTAAGAGACTCCAAGGATGTAAATATTAATAGTTTTGGAAAATAAGTAATTAGCATGTGTAAAAAATTGGACATTCATACATTTAATGGGGGATTAAAGGGAGACAGTCAAGGAGAAAACACCTTTGTGCCACATCTAGGAAAAAGTGTGATAGACTATTGCATAACTAGTTCGTTATTATGTCAATGTGTTACTGACTTTAGCGTACTGTCAACTGATATTTCAGACCACTCCCAAATAGAACGCATATTTAATGTTTGTAAAAGTTATAAAAAGTCTGATATCGCAAGAGAATGTCTGAATCCGAAATTGAACTATAAATGGGACCAAAACAAAGCAACATATTTTAGAGTAGCATTACAGGGAATTGTAACAACTGGTGAATTATCTCAGTTTCCTATTATTTTAGAAAACAGTGTAAATGATGCAACAAAAATCTTATGTCAATCAATACAACATGCTGGCAAAAGTATGCTTAGAAACAACAAAGCTAAGTATACAAATTGTCAATTGGTGGACCAGGGAATTGTCTGATTTAAAGGCTTTAATATACGTAAATCTAAATAACTTTAGACAGAGCCAAAACCGTTCTGACTTCGACATATACCTACAAACCAAAGATGTATTCAAATCGCTGTGTGAAGAACAAACGCAGAAACTAGATAGAGATAGGATAAATAGTCTTATAGCGATAAAAGATCCAAATGACATGTGGAAAAAATTAAAGTATTTAAACCAAACAAAGTCAAATAACAGTATTTCAACTGATTAGTGGTTTGAACATTTTCAAAATCTCTTAACGGAGGATAATATGCATCAAGCAAGACAGTCTTATGGGAGAAAATCAATCTAACCCTGAGTTACCCCACCGAAGTTGTTTTGGATATTTTAGATAATCCAATAAGTGACAGGGAAATCATTAAAGCACTGAATCAGATGAAAACTGGTAAAAGTGGCGGGGAAGATGGTCTTGTAATCGAGAAGCTCAAGACCACCATTGACATCTTACTTCCATTGTTGTGTTTATTATATAATAAGATCTTAATTAGTAGTACTTTTCCAGAGAGCTGGAGCAGGGCTGTAATATATAATATTTAAAAGAAGGGTGATGTTACCAACCCATGTAACTACAGAGGCATTTCATTATTAAATTTAAAGGGTAAAATATTTACTAAAGTTATGAATAACAGACTTATAATTTGGGGTGACATTGAAAATAAATTTAAAGAGCAACAAGCAGGATATAGACAGGGCTTGACAACTGTTTCTCCTTATATGCTGTTGTGCAACAGTACCTGACCAAAAATAAAGGAGATTATACTGCATCGTTGTTGATATTTCATCGGCGTTTGACTTAGTACAACATCCCACCTTACTGTATACACTTATTAAAAATTAGGTCAGTTCTAAAATTGTTAAATTATTGAAATCTATGTATGAAAATATGAAATCCTGTGTTTTAGCTAATAATGGTCACTCTGAGGATTTCAGATGCACAATTGGCACAAAACAAGGGGGCATGCTCAGTGCTTTTTTATTTGTCATGTACTTAAACCAATTTGTAGAACTACTAGCGAAATGTGAATGCAACGACATTTATATAGATGCAAGAACGCCGAATTTAACGCAACAGATGATATGGCAAATATGTCAGACACTGTAGGGCGATTATTTAAGAGAGGGGGAAAGTTAAAATCATATGAAAGCTGGAATTACCAAGACGAGAAACTAGAGGTTGTAAATGAATATCAGTATCTCGGTCTATACTTGACTAGTTCCCTGTCATTGTACAAATTTATTAATTCATTATGCCTGTCCGCTTATAAAGCTCTTTATATAGTTTGTAAGTTTATACATGAGTATAACCTAGATCATGCAAAGTCCTTATATTTGTTTGATCATATGGATGTGCCCATTGTGACCTATGGGGCGGAAATTTGGGAATATCAACTATATAAATCAATAGAAACAGTACAGAACAAGTTATGTAAGAAACAATTAGGTGTTAAACAAACACCTTGGGGGAATTTGGCAGACTACTACTGCACAAAATGTTTTAAGTATTGGTTAAAGTTACTTTCTATGGACAAAGACAGGTATCCAAATAGATGTTATGAGATGCTTTATGCGCACCATAACGTTGGAAGAGTGAACTGGGTTACAAAAATTAGGGATATGTTATATAATTATGGTTTCCAATATGTTTGGTCATATCAGCAAGTAGGAAATAGTGACAACTTCCTAAGCATGTTTAAACAAACGGTCGTGGACTGTAATATACAAGAATGGCATTCTGCAATAAAAACTTGTTCAAAGCTAGATTTCTATGCAGAAATTAAATCATTGTTAGAACCAGAAAAATATTTATCCACTATAATAAACAAACAACATAGAGTAGCGTTAAGTAGATTAGGAGTAAGTAGTCACAACCTTGCAATAGAATCAGGTAGAGCTAAAGCAATAGAAATAAATGACCGGATGTGTAAATACTGTTTAAATGAGAGACTTATACGTTCAATTGAAAATGAATTACATATGTTGGTTCACTGTCAATTGTATGACAACCTGAGAACTATTTGCAATGCCAATAATCACTATAACAGTGAGAATCATGTTATAGGATACTTACAGAGTACTAATTGTGATATAATCTGTAACATAAGTAAGCTTTTTTATAATGCTATGAAAAGACGAGAAAGTTACTTGAGTAAATTAAAAAAAATGGAATCCTGATATAATGTGAGGTTATGATGAATCTATGTAAATAGTTTTGGTTTGTTATGTTTTTGAACTAAAATAATGAATACCTGATCTAATGCGAGGTTATGATGAATCTGTGTAAATTTTGTTGGTTTGTTATGTTTGTAAGCTAAAATAATGAAATCCTATTATAATGTGAGGTAATGATGTATCTGTGTAAATACTGTTGGTTTGATATGTTTGTTTGTAATTTTATGATCTTGTCTTAAGTGTACTATTGGCCCATGGCCTGAATACTTATTAAAAATAAACTATTATTATTATATTTCAGTCAATTAAGCCATGTAAAAATACGTAGCAACGAACCTAATTAAATCTATGTCTAATTAAGTTGATTATAATCAATGGAGTATATATTGTAACGGTTTTCGGTTCAGAGTCACCTCGTGTAGATTCGTTTTTTTTCTGCCTTTTAACCACACTGTTGTGCAGACTTGGCGACATCGCAAGACTGTGAAATTTACTTTTTTTAAACCGCAAAACCCTATGGCTAGTTGGCGCTTTATTTAGTTTAGAAGTTACGGTGTTGCTGTCCACTCAACACAACTAGGTCATTTCGAAACTAACATATGGTTTAATTTTATTTCAATAATTCGCTTGCGCGTAGGGGTCTTTAGCAGTGGGAGGAAACCGGAGTGCCCGGAAGAAACCCACGAGGTTGAGAAGGCGCCCCTATCTCCATGCCACATACGCTCACACCAGGGCTAGAAACGACATTCGCTAGAGGTCGAAGCGCGGCACTCTAGACCACTAGGCCATCCCAACCTCCCTTAACTGAACGAAATGTTATTCCGTTGTCTTGATTAACCAGATTTTTCTGATTAAAATAAAATAACGGTAGCGGTCAGAGCACTCAAATTCTAATCTTTTAGGGTGCGTGACGTGTGCTCTGTATTGTAGGTGTATTTTTTTTAATATTTGTCTTTGATAATTATTGGAAACATAATAGGATTATTAAAAATAATATTTAATGTCTACAATTTGAGTACAGTAGGTACTTTATGCATATTGCGTTTATATGGTCAACTGCCATTTCCTGCGTTATTAAAATGTTTTGGCTATGGTTTATTGCATTTATAAAAATAAGACGAAAATGTAACTGATAGTTGGGGTTATTTAGTTTCATATCTCTCTTCCTGTCTCTTGAATTCAATAACTAAGGATTGTGCATGAGTAGAATTTAATTCAATCGTTATTTGAACTTTTTCTAAAAACCGAAGAATTCCGAATTAATTATTCGTTCCAGAGTAGAGTATTTAAATTTAATGTTACCCAGAACCATAACTCGTTTTGTCACTAAGACTTTAACTCCCTTAAGAATGGGAGCCGAACACTTTTTTCAACATTGTAAAATCACATGTCCAGATGGTAGTATATTCAAAAATCAAAAATGGCCAGACTTTTATTGTTGATAATGCAGTTTTTATGGTAAGCCTTATCATATTATGTTAAAATAAACCCCAAATATTGTCTGTAGGATGAAACCTCTTGTGACCCTGAACCACCAGGGGCCCGGAGAAAACACCCGAGGCTGGACAGGCGACCCTACTCCTTGTCAGGTACACAGGGCCGGATTAACCTTGTGGAGGGCCCGACATATACCAACTGTGTGGGGGGCCCCATTGTTGTTTGTTCAAATTGTTCGTACTGACCGCTAGTATGTACATGTAGCCTACTCTGCCTCCTTGAGTGTTTTCCTCCAGGATTTTTTTTTTTAAAATTAGGTTTAATTTCAGTGCATCTGAGACAATTTGAACAACGATTTCGTTGGCGTTAAGAATCCGTTGACAATTTGAGTATTTTAAACAGACCCTTTCTCTCATGAAGGTTTCATTTACTTTATTTTAGTGAAACTATTTTAGGTGACATGAAACATAAAACTAGGTTTTCTGAACTACTATACTATGATTACGTTAATTTCCCTGGACTTATTGGGACCCAGCAATCACATCGCGGGTTGTGGTCCCTGGTACTGGTTTAGGACCTATCGGTTGGTAGAACCTCTTAGTTATGTATTTTAGTTAATTATAGGGCCTAACCGATCCCTGGCCCCCGAAAATCTGTCCCTCCATTATACCTTACTGTCCAGGGCCCCTATCCTCGCCCCCTCAGCCAAGGTACTGGTTAGCTTTGTCCGGGATAAAATATTAGTATGACCCAGAATTGTGGGGGGGCCCCTAGTCGTGGGGGGCCCGGTACATTTGTCCCACTTTTATTATTATTATTATTATTATTATTATTATTAAAACATTTATATAGCGCTAATTCCACAAACGTTGTTCAGAAGCCATTTACTCATTTACCAGTAAAACAGAAAATATATAAAACAACTAAAAGACTACACAAAGATACAATATAATAAAATAATACATATCTAATTAAAAGCCTTTTTAAATAAGTAAGTTTTAAGAGCACATTTAAAAGATTGTACAGAAGGGCTGGAACGAATACCAGTATCAGAACCAGATGGTTTTAAATCATTCCACAGGTTTGGGGCTAGAAATGAAAACGATCTTTCACCATATGTAACCATTCTAGCAGATCTTGGTTTGAGACGATTAATGTCATTTGAACTACGGAGACTGCGAGCATTTGTTTGTTTTTCATTTAGATGACATAAATAAGATGGGGCTAAGCCATGAAAACATTTATAAGCCTCCCCTAGATACGGCACTGCAGGTACAACCGGAGAATCGAAACAACGCCAGCTTACTCAATGACAGACCTTATGATACAGCGCGCATGTCCTAACAATTCGGCCATCCAACCCCCCAAAGTGGCAACAATGTTTAAGTTGTGTATAATCAACGCATTCACGTGATTAACTCGGGAAATTGCCCAATCATTGTTGTCTTTTAATGGAAGAGTATATTTAATTCAAGGGTGATTAAAACTATGACGTTGTATAGTCGGATATAAACCTCCTCGCCTTCGGATTGATATGGAATCATATCAAACATGGGTAGGTCAATATCCTATACCGAATATCTCAGTGTACAATGGCCAGTTTCTGGTTATTTGACGTTCTACAAAACACATGTAGTTTTAGTGTTAGGATTATTCGTAAAAAGATAAATCAATCAGCTCAAATCTGTTTTACCTTATGAAACCTGCGTATGTCATTTATCTTTTTAACACACTGCATTACCCTTAGCATTACCTGTGCAGTAGAGTCTGTATTAACCAACCACTCAAGGAAATTGTCATGACTGGAATATGGTTATGGAATAACCTTATGATTTGCCCAATGATTCTGCGTATCCCATGTTCTTTTGTACACATTAGGCATTTGGCCAATTGCCTTACCAATTGTTATAGTCATTTGGTCAAATTACTGGAAAAAATCAGCCATCTGACGAAATGACTGACCACACTGGACATTTGACCAAATGACCAGGCGTTTGGCCAAATGGTTGATTTGACAAATTGACTGTAAAATATATAAAACATTTAATTTTACTGAGTGGAAGTAAAATATCTTTATTGGTGGCTTTATTGATCTAGTTTTTCTTGACTATCGAAAATAACTCCAATAGTCAATTCTACATTAAATCCACCATTCGATGAAATTTTGTATCTACACGTGTCTAGTGTGTATTAATCAATATGTTCTCCACCATATAATGTCTATCACACGAGAGTGCGCACCTTACCAATGGATCGATGAGGGCTTCGTGTAAACAACAAGATTTACGGTATACCACAAAGCCATTGCATTTAGTTGGAATTTAACTGTATCTATTAAGATACAGAGGGCCAGATTTAAATATATTACACAGCGAAATTAGTATCTATGCTAATAAATAAATAAATAATTGTTATTTATCGTATTATTAATATTATTTGCCCTGTGGCATGCACCTTGTTCTCTATATTACAAACCAGTCGTGTATGTATAAACACATACTTATTAAGATAAAGTTGTAAATAGTACACAACATGATCAGTCAAAATGTGAATATGACAAAAAGAGGAAACACTAGAAAAATGTAGACCTATTAAGAAGATTAGTGAACAGGTGAAATATAACACTATTTTCTATGAAGTTAACACATGATTAATTAATACCGCGTTCAAACATTATCAGTTTTTATAATAGCAAAGAGGATATATCGTATATTAATTAACCCTCATTAATTTTAAAGTAATCGTACATTATATCCAATGATCAAAAGATTAGCACGTTTTTTTACTGTTTGTTCCAGGCTGTTATGTGGGATGATTTTATAAAAATAATGTAAGCCAGAGTACCTTACCTGATAGAACGCTGGGTGATTTAGAAGACATATCTGTAGACCACGAATCCTTATAGATATTCTAACCAAGTGTCCACCTGTGTCAAGATGGTACAAGAGGCTGACTCACACCTCTGCTTTTACCTGAACTAAATGACAATCAATATAATGCGGCGCACAATGAAGGCCCTACACATTTTTGTCCACGTCGTAGTCAGTACTCTTTCACTATGTTGTCTCGCAAAATCGATACAGTTATCAACTCACGTTCTCTCAAGCCAAGCCTTTCGGAACATTAATTACAACTGTTAGTATGAATAGAGTAAAACAACCATGCTGAACACGTCTACTTACACGCCGTTCTTTTACTGCTTTGCTAGATAACACCAGGTCGAAGAGCAGTATGTGAGAACAACACATGTTCTTCTGGGGTTTTTTTAAAAAAAGAATAATATCTATCAAACCGAATTCCGACAAACATAAAATAAAAAAAGAAACTTTATCTCTTGTTATATTCATGTCAAACGGTGACAATATAGTCCCATCAAAATCTTATACAATTACTAACAATTCATATCAGATATGTTAAAGACACTGGGTACTATTCATATTTATATTATGTATAATTTTGAGACATACTATTACCATGCAGCCGTGTACTTAATCGTATTGGATGAACATTGACCATGTATTAAAATATTGCTTGTTCAAATTAAGAATAATACAATTAGTTCAAATAAACGTTTAAATATGACGTTCAGTCAAGCAAATAACATTTTAAAGTACATTATTTCATTGTATTTTTGAGAATATCAGATAAAAATATCACGGAAAAATGTATAATGTTTTATAAGCTTTGTTCTCTAGTTCAACCCCTGTCTTTCACACATATAACAGGTGTGGCTTTTATGAACAAAAATGTCGCGTGCTCGGAACCGTTGCTAAGGCAACTAGGTTCATTACACCATCGACGGATCAGAAGCATAAACGAACTATAGGTGATGTCCTAGGGACAAAATTCACCAGGCTTTGTCTATAGCCATAGTTTAGGGTACTCTTTGTTCGCCAAAATGCATTGTGATTCCACACGTCCTTTGTGCAATTGATATTAACAAACCCATTATTTCTTTAGTAAATATCACTTATTATGTTTTATAGGCATGTAAACTATAACACTTGCAATAAATAACATACATCTGAACCTATATAACGTATGTAACAATACAGGAAATACGATAGCCAATAACTTTAATCGCTTATACTGTCGGTAAAGATTTAACTGATTTTGTGTTGAGTTTAACACATCAGATAAATTTAAAGATGCATACATGATGACCCAATTCAACAATTCATTTTGATCTAGATGGAATGGTTTATCTATATAATGAAAACATCTCACAATATAACAATATTATGTACACACAAAGATAAAAAAAATACCCAACTAAATATATTTTCGAACTTGTTTAAAGATATAAATAATGTTACTGTCTAGAACCACCCTAAGTTGATGATTTGGAAGTTCTGAAAAGCCCTTTCGTTGCCAAACAAATTACATTCAATCAAATTTTTTCCGATAATTTATTGGCTTGAATCTCTCAGACAATTTCTTTTCAAGCGTTTTGATATTGTCAATTGTCGTTAGAGTGTATGCTGAGTTCGAACTTTAAATGGGATGTTTATATAATGAAATTCTACAAAGGTGGGGAAATACACCGATAGCCAATAACTTTAATCGTTTTTACTGTCGGTAAAGATTTAACTGATTTTGTGTCGAGTTTAACACATCAGATAAACTTAAAGGTGCATACATGTTGACTCAATTCGACAATTCATTTTGATCTAGATGGAATGGTTTATCTATGTAATTTCAGATGATTTGTTCTTATAGGTTAAAGGGACAATAACACTCTTGCTGGCTTGACAGGTCCAGAAAAATAGCCTTATTCTAACTACTAGATGTGTAAGTGACCTACCTGTTGTGTAAACTATCCATTACAGCCTATCTTACTTGTCCAGAGGGTTCGAAAATATGTTAAAATCCAAGTTGCATTTGAAACAATTTTTGTTATTTTTCAAAATTTTCAAATTTGACCTACATTTTTGGATACCCGAAGACCACTCGATTCCAGAAATATAAGTTTTCATTCCGAGTTATCGCCCTTTTTTTCGACTTTTTCGCATTTTCTGCCCATTTTGTGAGCCCGGATTTCGCTTTACGACCGAATTGACGTTTCTGAAACTTCTTGAGCATGAAGTTATAGTTCAAAACCAACTGATAAAACTATTTCGACAAACATCCATAAACCGGAAGTAGTCAAAATAATGTCCGATATTTTGAAAAAACGCAAAAAAATGAATGCTTTTGGGGAAAACATGATTTCTCCGTCCGATATCAACGGATTAAATCGATTAAGGTATCGTTGAGTTGCCTGAGAATTACAGTATCGTATGATACCCAATTCTTACAGATACCATGAGCAGGACGTAAAATATGGCACGCTGAAAATCAAGTATTTTCTGATTTTGAGCGTTTTTGGACGCCTGTATCTCGAAAACTGCTCAGCGATTTTTCTTAAACTTTCTCTATCAAGAGTCCCTCCAGAGGTCTTTGGCATGAAGCCATTCCATAACACTTTGAAATGTCTGGAATAGGATTCAAAAGGGACTGAAAATTGAAAAAAATCGAAAAATCGTAAATTGTTTGAAAATGCTCTATTTTTTTTTTATTTTAATTTTTTTTTTAAATTGATTACACATTCAGATAGCTGACCGAAATCCGATTCTAACGATATATAATATGTATTGAAATACTGAAATTTAATTTTCGATATTTTGATATTTTTGCATTTTAGAAGTCCTTTTCTCGAAAACGACACCAACGACTTTTCTGAAACTTTTTTAACGCAGATTCCTATCGGTTGTCTGTGGCGTTGATCCAAAAGAAAAAGGTTTAAAATAACATAAGGGGTCGAAAAATGGCCTCAATCTTTAAAAAAAAGTTAAAACATCTTTAAATTATTGAAAATGTTCTTTTATTTATCATTTTTACAAACAACTACTAAATAGAGGTTTTTGGCATTTCTGGTACAGAAAGATATCTATCCACACCTTGTTAAAACTATCCAGACAATGATCCAAAAACCAGAAGTAGTCGAAAAAATATCAGACGTTTGGGGAAAAAACACAAAAAAAATTAAAAAAGAAAAAGGAAAATACAGTAAAAAATTGGTACTCTTGCAAAAATCGCGATTTTTCAGCCGGGTGTCACGAAGTCAAAACAATTAAAGTATCGTTTTCTAGCTCGATGAATTGGCTATTTTATTACATACTTCCTCGTACGGTGTCATAAAATCAAAAAACGGCCGTAGATTCCTCAATTCTGTACTTATTTTCATACAAATGACATTTTCGGAAACACAAAATCTTTTCCTCGGATGATAGCAGTTGAAAATTTCGAGATTTTGAAACTTCGTCGCTGACTTCTAGCGTTCGAAAAATGAAAACAAAATTTAAGAGACAATTTTTGTCATTTTTCAAAATTGTCAAATTTGACTTACTTTTTTGGATATCTGACGAGCAACCGATTCAAGAAATATAAGTTTCATTCCGAGTTATCTCCATTTATTTTTCGAATTTTTTCGAATTTTCTGCCCATATTGTGAGCTTGGGTTTCGCTTTACGGCCGAATCGACGTTTTTGAAACATCTGGAACATAAAGTTATAGTTCAAAACTAACGTATAAAGCTATTTCGACAAACATCTATAAACCGGAAGTAGTCGAAATAATGGCCGATATTTTGAAAAAATGAATGCTGAGTCCGATATCAACGGATTAAAACGATAAAGATATCGTTGGGTTGCCTGAGAATTGCAGTATCATATGATATCCAATTCTTACAGATAACATGAACAGCAAGTAAAATATGACACGCTGAAATCAAGTATTTTCTGATTTGGAGCGTTTTTGAACGCCTATATCTCGAAAACTGCTCCTGCGATTTTTCTTCAACTTTCTCTATCAAGAGACCTTTCGGTAGTCTTGTGTATGAAACAGTTCGTTTAGACTTTGAAATATCCGTAATAGGTCAAATAGCGAATTGAAAATCGAAAAAAGTCGAAATATCGTGAAATTTTGGAAAATACTCTATTATTTCTTTATTTTTACTGATTTTCAAAAAACTTTATGATATTTAGATATCTAATCTTGTGTCGAATCCAAAAATGTATAATATGTATTCAGTTATTGAAATTTAATTTTTGATATTTTGACATGTTTGCATTTTTGGCACTATTAAAACATAGGAAATTTACAGGGGCATTTTATCTGATCATATACAAATTACCAAAATAGCGAAACACTGGGTTAGTTAAATCGGTGCAGCCAAGATGGAGTCAGAGGAAACAGTGACTAAAGGTGAAACAGGATGTTAGGACAGTAGCCAAGTTACGAAATAGTACTCACCATCTTAAAATAGCAACTTTAAATCATAAACCTAAGCAATTATAACAACTGGAAATGCAAGACTACATGTATCTGGATATATAGGACAATGGAAACAAGTTAAAAGATTTATTGGGATTATAACAACTAATAAAATAATTAAAGAGGCTATAACACCCTACTACATGATTTATACTTTAGGTTAAAACACTTCGTGGTTGAAGTTAGAAAAAAGGACGGCGAGAAATACCCACCGAATTCAATATTCAGTTTGGTAATGGGATTGATGTCTTATTTACGTCTTAAATGTGAGAAAAACTTGGATATTTTGAAAAACAGCGAATTTGAAGAATTTCGACAGGTTTTAAATGGCCAAAGGAAACAACTAACATACGAAGGCTTAGCTCAGAGGAAGACGCAGGCTGAACCGCTTACAGATAATGGTACCCAATCCTTGTGGTCACAGGGCGTTTTAGGGACATACAACTCCCCGTTTTAATAAAGACAATGATTTATTTAAACGGGTTGCATTTTTCACTCCGCAAAGGTAAGAATGATGTCAGTAAGAGTGATAAAGGCAAAGACAAAGTAAACACCAGAAAGAATTACGAGACCGAAAATTTAGCAAAACGGCTTTGTCTACAAACATCTGTAGAAAATGATTATAATCCTATCATTTGTGCCACTAACTGTACTATTAACTTTATAACTAATTAAAATGTATTTTTACTGTGTTTGCTTAATATGACGTCATCAGAGTGTGATATGTGATATCGTCTAAGGGATGATATCACATATCACCATCTGATCACCCGATCATCGGTACGATATCTCTATCGTTTTTTGGCACAAACTATGATGACTTTTACTGGTGTCTATTTAAGTGAAGGGGGGGGGGACTATGACGTTGTATGTCGGATATAAACCTTCTCTCCCTCGTATTCACTCGATAGAGATTTTATACCATGGCGCTCATAAAAGTTGAGTGTACTAGTGGGTGGGGTAGTGGGCATCTAAGCTGGAGAGATACTGTTGTTTTGTCGAAGACCCCCCATTGCGTGGGGGCATCCAATTCGGGCATAAACTGAGTCTACAATATTTGACATATTTGAAACGAACCCACAAACGACAGACGTCGATCTCTTTGCTAAGGGTTCGAGGGGACGTGCGAAGTACCAAATACAATAAGGTGATACATGTATTACCAAACAGGAACACCTTCGGTTACACCTCATTATATTGTGCCATACCAGGTAACTTCATGTCACGTCCATCAGCGTATGGGCAGAGGTGGGTGTAGAAATGGTTCAAATACTGACATCTTCCGCCTTACTCCATCGAAGTAGTGGTTTGTCCCACAGAGTTCCTTTGCGCAAATGACTACAAAAAGGTAACTAGCCCATGACTCCCTTAATTTACACATAAACTGACCTAAAACAATACTGCACATGGCTTAACATATAATAAATATATTCCCATCGAAATAAAGGTGAAGCCTTACCGCATAACTATATGATTTGATAAAACCCAACTGCTACGCGTAATTTTAATTGGTGTAATGGCGGCTTATTTGCGTAATACCTCATTACAAGAAAGGTCGCTATGCAAATGTAGAACGCATTACCACAAAGAAAAACTGTCCGGTATTTTAGTGGTCCAGTCTTCACTATTTGTCATAGAATTACCAAACTGTAATAGTATGTATTGACAATTGTGCGTTTGAGCCTATTTGAACTTGCTTAAGGAGTCTTAGACTGTATCAATTTTAGGTAAGGTGGGCGTAGCTCAGTCGGTAGAAATTTTGACTGTGATAGACAATGCCGGTTCGTCGCACGGTGGGTCCAGGGTTCGAAAACTATCGAGGACAAACTCGAATTTTATTTCTCTTATTAGCAATTATGATTTGTAATTCCCCGTCGGTGCGTACAACACAATTATTTAAAAATGGTTAAATTTCCCTTTTCTCTTACAAAAGCTATATCTGGACTACTAACGGCAGGTGTCGTGCCAAGAATGAATGAAATGGGGTTTAACGTCCTACGCTTCTGCAACTAACCTGGGATAATTGAAGACGGAAATACCTCATACAGTGTGCTATGAGGGAACTTTTTCCCCGGGCAGCAACTGAACTCCAACTGCCAACGGATCTTTTACTTGCACGCCAATGTGTACACGGGACCTCGGTTTTTCGTCTCATCCGAACGACTAGGCAGCTGTCCTTGTCAGGCCCACCGTCCGCAGGGAAACCACGCCGGAAAATCGAGATGAACGACGTGCCAAGAACAAAGGAATGAAGGCATCGCCTTGAAATTGTCAGGGCACCTAGATACCAACGTGAAATGTCGGAGTCTAGTATTCATGGTACCTTTGGTTCTAGCGTTACGCTTGCACGAAGTCAAAAGCAGCTAAATACGTTATTATGAAGGATTTTCTTTTAAAAATGGTCCTTCGAAACTTCGCCTACCCCCCCCCCTGATTTTTTACCTTGGGGCATCTAAAAACGGTTTCAAAATTAAAATCGAACACTTAGTTCCATCTCTTTTTTTTTGTTTTACACCGGTCAAATGGCTTCCGCTCGACCCCCCCCCCTCCCCCATGGGTCGGGTCCTAAAACTTATTTTTAGGACTTGTGTTTGGGCCCATAGGCCAGGTACCCGGTGAGTGTCAAGTTGATGTGCACGAGAGTAGGGGTGCGACGTACACTCTAAAACAACCTTGTCGTCACGGAAAACATCAACGGCAATTTTTTTTTAAATATTCAAATACCAAACATTTGACGATAAGCCAGGCTATCAATTTCGGTAATAGGAGACAGATTTTCTAAGTCACGATAAATTGTGGATGTTTTCAAGCCTATTAATATGGATTTTTCACTATTTTTTTTTATTTTCGATTTAAAATGTCACCAGCTATCCAAAAATGTAAATATCAGAAAAATTGGTTGAGAATTAACAGAGTTATGGCCGTCACTTCCAGTGTGCGCACAAATTTCAAAATAGCTTTAAGCAGAAGCTGCACATTACTTTTCCGACAGAAAATCAAATTTCAAACCTCTATCTCTTATGGTTGCTGAGATCTAGCTTCCCCCAATAAATAAAATAATAATAATAATACCTAGTTATAACAATAGCCTTTCATCATTAAAATGATGAAAGCCTAACTAGACTTGCTTAGCAAGACTGAACGGCTTTCACCTTGGCCACAAGATTGACCGGTTGACTGACGCAAGACAAAGACTATCCGCACCACTCCCGCCACCAACCCCCCTCCCCCAAAGAAAAACAGCATCACAAACTTGCATAACTCAGATTTTGACACGTTCTTTGCATGCGCATTGCGATAGAAGGGAATTAAAAAATAGAATTGAACAATTCATTCATGATAATCCTAGATCGGTAGAATCGAACAGACGCCGGCTATCAAAATATGTAAATAAAAGATAAAAATTTCAAGAAATAACAATTCGAGTAAATTTTCAAATTTTTGAAGACAAAATCGAGAGCCAGGGTATTTGAATTCGGCCGTTATCGCATCCGCGATATCCCCACCTGTACAAATATATAACTTTTTCAAAAATCGGTTGGGAATTGACATAATCAGGGCCTGTTTTCAATTTAAGGACACGTTAAAGATTTACATCACTCCCTGTCTCAATTTGGTCGTTATGGCATCGGCAATATCACCAGCTGTACAAAACTATAAGTTTCTCAAAAATCGGTTGGGAATTAACATAATCAGGGCTTGTTTTCAATTTTCGTGCACGTTAAAGATTTACACCACTTCCGTCTCTTCGCAACTTCCACAATAATAATAAGTACTAACTGTTTAAAACATAAAAAAAAACAGTAAACAGTACGGGTCGGTTTCAGTTTTCGTGCACGTTAAAGATTTACATCACTTCCGGTCTAAATTCGGTTGTTATGGCATCCGCAATATCCTGAGCTGTAATATAACTTTTTCAAAAATCCGTTGGAAATTGACATACTTAGGGCATGTTTTCAATTTTCGTGCACGTTAAAGATTTACACCACTTCCCGTCTCTTCGCAACTTTCGCAATGGTAATAAGTACTAACTGTTTAAAATATGAAAAAAACAGTAAACAGAACTCTATCTGTTATAGTTTCGGAGATCTACACGAATTGTAAATGGTATTAAAAAAAAACAGTTTTCCGAATGGGACAAAACAACAGTTATCTTAGTCTTAGATAACAAACAAAAGTCCCAACGAAACTGATCAGTATGAAATTTGCTTTTTTCGTAGAGACAGGCGACTTCCTTATAAAAAGCTTCAGCGGGGAGCTTTATTTTAACTGGTTAAAAGCGATGAAGTCATTAGGACATAAAGCATGGGATATTAATTCCAGGAGTAACTGTTACTTACTAATATGAATTATTTTCACCAAAGACACACCAGTAACAGATATTGGTTCACAGTAAAACACCTTCATTTTAAAAATGGCCACTTTTAAAAAAGGGTTCTCTCTGTATGCTCTATACGTTTGTTATACGTTGGTTATACGTACAGATTGTATTCACTCTTAGTGCAATGAAAGATGCCGTTTTCAATTTTCGATCCCTTTGTTTTCCCCCTTCTGTTATTTAGGACAGTGGGGCAATGGTTTCATATTTCAGACTACAGATTAGACTCTCCGGAAAACAAGTTTTAACATAAATATTACGATGACTTTTCGAGAAAACAATACCTCTAAAAATGGTCCAAATCGTAAAAATACGACGTTTTGGATTTTCAATCTCTTTTTTCGACTACTTATGACATTTAGAGAAATTGTACAATGGTTTCACACAATACATCACCCGTTAGACTCTCGACTGAGTAAGTTTAAAAAAATCGTTTCGGCTTTTCCGAGAAACATGCGTTTAAAATTGCTCGAAATCGTAAAAAACCTTTCTTTTCAAAGTCCTATAACTTTTTCAATTTTTGATAGAAACTTATCGCTGTAGTATTATCTGATAGACAATTCAATTGGTTATCAAACGACATAATAATTTAACTACTCGGTAAAGAACCAATCGATACATCGCATTTTACGCACAGACACCCATTTTTCACAACCTTCAGCAATAGTCGTCCACGGGTCTTCTTTTCTAGGACGAACTAATACTTCTGGCGTGTTGACCATGACGATAGCTTTACATACTTCTGGTAGAACTCCAAATTGTATTGGAGACTTGCATATGAATCACCACTGGCTAAGAAGCGGAGTGTGATTGCTAACTTCAGGCTAACTTCAAGAGGTTCTCTCAGGTGTGGGGTCAAATTTCAATCATCTCTTGAAACAGTTCAGGGGTGATACGTAGGACGTCTGCGAAAATGTTGTCTCCTTGTCAACCATTGCCTCACCCAGAGTCTCCTGACTTTTTTTTCTTGCTGCAGGCAGACGTTCTGTCGGTGTCAGGTTTTGATTATTGTAGAACAATATTTCGTTCACTTTCATCTTCTTCCAAAAGTAGTAGACCAGCAGCTGCTGTAAGAGGTACGTTTTGTAAAGTAAGGTTCCTTTCTTCAAGGTCTCTGGAGTTCATCATTTTTAAGAGTTGCCGACGGAATGGGCAATGTCCCAATACCGTTCCTTTATATATACTATCTCTATGAAGCGTGCCAGTGCGTGCCATAAAGACTCGCAAAATGGTCGAGCGTGCTTAAAACTGAATACAGCAGCGTAACCAATACCTGACGGTGCATAAACTGGCGTATCAAGTGCGCAGTCCCCTGTTCAAACTGTGCGCAAACTATCCGCAGATATTGCGTAATGTAACGGGACAATGATGGACGATGCGGGACACATGAGAGACAACTAACATGGTACGAATGCGCACTAGTGCGGACAGATTTTGCATACAATGATTAAAGATCCGCATTGGTACGGATTAATGATTACCATTGCGGATTCAAATTGCGTGAAAGTATACGCTATTGATAATGTTACTGTATGTCACATGTCACGCCACGTCAAGTCAACAATATTAAAGTGGAGAAATTGTCATTTCTAATTCTTGCTAAAACAGAAAGTTATATAGTTAATTGTAGGCTTCCTAAAAATTGTTGCCACCTGCACAAGCTTCAAAATAAAAAATAGTTTGCGAAAACTGACGAAAGATTGAGTCTGGATAATCGATTTGAAGCGTTTTTGTCAAATCCAATATTGCGGCCAAACGTTTAAAAATGTTTACGAACAAGGTGACTGCAAATTAAAGATATTGTCTGGGGCTAACACGGACATATACCATGTTTTAAATCCAACCACACCTAGATTTTCGAAATGATACACGAACCGCCTGAAATACTATTTGGATCGTCTTAGACTATAACCTCTGCTGTCGCAAGACCACGCCCCTCGCATCATAGAAACTGTACACGTTCTGTTAAAGGTAAATATCAAATTGATATTACAAAACGCTGTATACTAGCATTAACAATATTTAAACTCATTTGAAAATGTTTCATAAGGTCAAACAGTAGCCATTCATACATATCTTTTGTTAACCAGTTTATTGTCAAATGTACACCAGTCGCCAGGGAAAATGTCTTGCCGCCTTTTGTGACATCACTGACCTTGCCAAATTTGACGTTGAACTTTAATGTTGGAAATTAATCTGAAGAACCGACATATCTCAAGATTTACACTCGTGTTACAATATTTAAACCTACCTTGTATTGAATGTGTTGGTACAGTGGGCATATCCTCAATTTGTGGTGAGATCGATTTTTCTTCGCTTGTTACACATTCACCTGCAGACATGTTTTCCTGAAACAATATATTATTCAATATTTCTAAAAGGGACTACAGAACCGGTTTAACCCCTATCCATACATAATATATTTACATTAAATAACCTAATAAAATAACTGTATATACAACGATATATTATAACGGTTTAAAACATTTGATTTATTTAACAAATCAAAGAAACAAACAACCGCCATACTCTGTAGACCCCGGCAACAAAACAAAATGAATACGATCATGTAAGAGGCTATTGGATGGATGCCTGTATAATTATGTTAAAGCCAGGGTAATTAGATTAGTTCTCGGGCGCCTGGATACATCTGAAAGGGTACTGCCAGAAAAATTCAAATTTATGACTTGTACCAAGGCATGACACAACTTCCTGACCCTTGTAGTCTTACTATGAATACACGTGATTTGACGTCACTGTCATTGTGGTAACTTGGTAAAAAAAAACACCGTGAAGATATTTTCCCATAGTCTATGCCGTAAGACCCACGAAGACCCGGCCCTTAAGACGCTGGTTCGCTAACCAAGAGGCCCCATTATAGATCCATGTTTTCTGGCGTGGTTCTCACTTGTCAGTAGTGTACAAGGAACAGGTTACCCAGATCGACGTCTTAAGGGCCGTGTGCGCATTGTGTCGTCGTAAACGAATATTCGACCGTACAAAATCTGGTACTACACACCTTAATCCTTGAATATAACACTCTCCTGAACTGATAACTCGTCGCAGGCTGGATAGAAGTCGTTTAAACGTTCATGAGTTCTAGCTGTATCATTCGGCCATCCCGGCGCAGAAGTAAAAGCGTCTTTCTAATGGAAAGAAAGGAACATCATATATCTTTATGGGTTATCCGTCGAATAGGCTCGCGTATCTCAAGAAGTTTATTTATGCGCAGAACTTCAGGAACATCCACAGCTTTTTCAATTTCGTTAATAGGGCCATTTTGGATGACCAAGTCAAATGTCCGAAAATATTAATCTACTTTGTCAACAAAAAATATACGATCGTTGAAATGGCTTGAAGTAGCCCCAGTAAGTGAGTCGCCACTACAAACTATAACGATATCATCGGATATTTTGTAACCCGGTAATAGTCGCTACATGGTCGTCACAACTACAATCTTTGACCGGCATAAAATACATGAGAATGTGATGTAACCGTCTTTCAGGAATCAGACAGGAAGAGTGTCATACGATAGCCCATTCATCGAGATACTAAACAATACTTTAGTAGTTTTGATCCGGTGACACCCGACGTAGAAATTGTGAGTTTCGCTTCGCATGAGTAATTAAATTTTAACTGTCTTGTTTTTAAATATCGAATATATTTTCGACTACTTCCAATTTACTGATCGTTTTCAGGATAGATTTAACAAGTGATATGGGAACTTAACTTCCAGTAGCAGAAGTTACAAAAACATCCACTGAGCAGTTTAAATACTACTTTCGGTTTTGGGATCATTTTCGGGATTGTTTTAACTAACTGTTTGGATATTTAACTTTCTGTACCAGTATTTTCCGAATTTAACGATTTTTCAACTTTTTTCAAAGATTCAGGCCCTTTGGACCACTTATATTATTTCAATGCTTTTATTTTTGAATTCATGCCCTAGATCACTGAGAGGACTCTGAGCAATAAAAGTTTAAGAAAAACGGTATGTATCGTTTCCAAGAAAGGGGTGCCTAAAAAGGCTCTAAAATGGAAAATACTAGATTTTGCTAACCATAGAATTCGTAACATTTAGATGTCATGTGATAATACGTTCATGGGAATCTACAGACACTCGTGGATTAGGTCCACTAATATCCGACGGCGAATTCATGTATATGGCAAGCGTGCCAGCACTTTTACTCTTTTTTTACTACTTCCAGTATACGAATCATTGTCAGTGGTGTATGTAAGTGTGAGTGTGACGTATCATCTTGAAACTGTGCATACTTATTCTTTATATCCCAATGAACACCCCTAACGTTTGATGTGCATGCCCAACCCCGCAGGGACAAAGTCACGCCCATTTTCGTAATGTTTGTCTGTGTGTCGCCTACATACTGCAATTCTTAAGCAATCATCTTGAAAAATCGTCATATTGTTTTTGGTGCATACCCAAGCCCCAGTGGCAGAGCCGCGCAAATTTCTTGTGTTTATTGGTTTGTCATCTACATACCGCGTTTCTTAACGTATGTTATATAATGACATCCGGAAAATGATGAGAAAAATTAAACAACTAATATCTCTATATATTCCTACTAAAACAATTATTGTTCATCCTAATGATAAACCTTGGTTTAACAATCAAATAAGACGTCGAATTCGACAACGTGATATTTTAAGAAAGAAAGCCTTAAAAACCGAAAGTGAATCGCATATTACTCTATTCAATAAAGCTAGGAATAAAGATAATAACTAACATGAAACAATCAGTTAATAATTGAATACAAAAAATATGTCCAATCTATTGGAAAGCGATGAACAGTTTTATTGCAACTTCACAAAAAACATCAATTCCCCCTTTGAAAAATACTTACGTTTTTTTATGTTAAAGAATCTAAATCTAAAGCCAATCTTTTGAACCAATATTTCACATCTATTTCGACAATACAGGATATGAAAGTGTTACCCGAATTCCCAGCACGCTGCACAACAATATGCCCCGCGTATTCCTTTACTTTAACGGATGTCAAAAGGCAGTGGCTATTGTTACGACAAGTCGTAAAGATAGTCCCCAGGCTATTTTTACGACGATACTTTCAAAGCCCTCCATCGGCGAAGTTAAAACTTGAAAAGTCGTAAATATAGTCCTAACCCTTCTGAAAACGACGAAAATACTGGTTCTTTTTCAAAGTTGGTTTTGGGGAGATTGGCGGCCATTTTGAAATTTGTTCTGAACTTCGTTCAATCTTGGCGTAACAATAGCCACTCTGATGTCAAAAATGTATTATATTCAATAAACGAATCTAAAGCCAGCGGATCCGGGTCCGTTAATAATAAAGTATTAAAATATGTAAGGCATAGTATCTGCAATCCACTCTATTTAATTTTTTTAAGTTATTATAAAACATAATATATTTCTGAGTAAATGGAAACAAGCCAATGTTATTCATTTGTATAAAAGAGACGATAGGTCGGATCCAAAGAATTATAGGCCCATTTGCTTGTTAAAAATATTATATCTAAAAATTTTGAACGATTAATTTATCAGAAACTTTTAGTTATTTCTCAGGAGCAGTCCGCTATTTTTACCAAGCATATCTACGGTACCGAATATATATCAATATATATGCAATTCAGTAGATAAAAAAGAATACACAGGCTTAGTATTCTGCGACATTTCCAAAGCTCTCGATAAAGCTTCTTACAAAGGTTTAGTGCATAAATTGAACAGTTATGGAATCCAAGATGACAGACTCGTACTAATTTCTAATTACCTAAATAACAGAAATCAAGTTATTAGAAAATTGTTTATCTGATCCTTTGTCTACAAGTTCTGGGGTTCCGCAGGGTTCCATTCTTGGTCCCCTATTTTTTTTATTTATATAAATGATGTATCGGATGACACAACGCTATGTCCTTCGTCAAAAGATTTATCGAATGTTGAAGCTGAATAGAATTACGATTTAAATCAGGTGTGTGTATGGGCAAATACATTGCTAATACCCTTTAATCCTGAAAAAACTAAATTAATGATCTTCACTAACAAAAATGTTATGTTTCCTTTAAATATTCAATTTGAAAGCACGTATCTACATACGGTTTCTTTTCATAAACATCTAGGGGTGTATATCCAAGATGACCTTACATGGGGTTATCGAATTGAATCTTTAATAAAACAAGCGTCTTTTAACATACGTGTTACAGCGCCTGCACTTACTTGACAAACCTGACTTTATAGGCAACCTACCACGACCCGAGTTGCATAAGATTTATTTAGATGGTTCTATTCTACTTTCTAAAACTTTTAATATCCATGTATTTCTCGCCGTACAAAATTATATAAAAGAAACGAACAAATTCACATGTACTCTGTAGCTTTTATTGTAATTATCCAGTGGTTTAGCACTATTAAAGGGACAGTCCCGAATAGAACAGGGCCTCAAAAATGAAAGTCCGAGTACGTTTGAAATTTAAACGCCAAAATATAGAAAAATGATGTATATACCCTGACTTAAAATTTCAGCTCAAAATATTGAGTCGTTTGGTAGTGAACGTTAAAACAGGTTATCCGGACACGTAACCCTTTTACGATTTCGGGTCAATTCTTTCGTTGGGTGACCCGATAATCGATTCCTGTTCCTTTATAGGTCTACACGGTGAATGGTCCATGGTCTGTACTTGATAACAAAAGGTAAATTTCACCGACACATTATATTTATAAAATAAAAGTCTGGTTTTATCAAATCACCACATAATACAGTTTGGGGCACCGAACTCCATTTCAAGATGAAGACTGGTGGGTTTAAGTTGTTTAAAAACGTATCACATATATTAAGTTGGTTGCTCGGCCCTAAGGTAGTGGATCTTAATGGATTTAAACACGAAATTAAGCAGTTTTATTCTCAAAAACATTATCGGGATTGACCCCTTTAATACTTAGTATGTAACGACATGGACTTACTATCATAAGGGAGTATGTATATATTTATATATATATATTACTATGTATTAAATTAAATTTTAGTGGTAATTGTAAATATTTTAGATTTCCGTGTATATATGTATATAATTATGTATTAAATTAAATTTCAGTGGTAATTGTAAATACTTTAGATTATACTTGGGGAGGATTCGTTAATTGTATAATTTGTTCTTATCTTTGTATTATACGCATATACTTATATGTATGTATTTGCAAATAAACTATATTATATATAAAAAAGAACACAAAAAACCAACAACATACGGAATGCCACCAAGACCTCCAGGGGAAGGTATGTTACACAATGACAGATGATATAGAGGTTTCCTGTCATCCTTATGTCATTATTTAATCTTAACTTGTTGTTGGCATTAAAACTTATACATTAACCATGTGTCTAATAAGATCATATGTCTTTGGTTGGTTTATACACCCAAAATGGAAATGACATCGTGAGTGGGAGACGGGGCGAGGGTGTCTAGAAGTTAACTGAGACCACGTGGGTCTCGAGTTAAGACCGCGCAACGGCCATGTAAGCTAGGGCCATGGCTGTCTCAACACAAGCTAATTACGGAGTCTTAAGTTTTGTACATAATATGTTAGAAGATATAATCTTTTAGTGGCATTTAGCGATTGGAGACATATCAGAACTAACACAATTATAGCGGAAAACAATCACTGATTTATTATACACGAGAACGACGATTCGATAAGTATCCTCTTATCGTTATCAAGCACAATGACATTTAGTAAACTAGATGGAATTGTTTTCCCATATAATTGTGTTAGTTCTAATGTTAGAAGAGAGAGAGAGGGGGGGGGAGAGAGGGGGGGGAGAGAGAGGGGGGAGAAAGGGGGTTTAACGTCAACTCGACACAAACTATGTCATTTCGGGACTAACATATGGTTTCATTTTATTTCAAGAATACGCTTGCGCGTAGTGGTCTTTAGCAATAGAAAAACCGGGGGTTTGACAGGCAACCCTACTCCTTGCCACGTGCAACCGGTGATGTGAAACCTTATACTAAATACTTTTTCAAGAAATAGAGATTTGTTCTATTTTTCCCAATTTCAAAAGCATTTTTCATTTCACAAATTTATCAAAGTTTCACATTCAGACCCCCCCCCCCCCAACTATCTCATCGCAAACGCTTATTTCTACTAGCGTATATGATGCCAGTACACCGCACGTGCATTTCGCGGTTTAAATCAGGCCAGGGAAAATTTTCACAACAGAGATATTGATTGGTTGAGAAAAGCAAACGTCAACCAATCATTTTGTACAATAGACATTTCTTGTTTTTTGCCAATATCCTGGCTCCGTCGATTGCAGTGGGTGACAGAAATGAAAGCGGGAATTCGTCAAAGAATCCTCCTTTTAATGTCACAGATATATATTTCTAATACAGAGAATATCCGTTCTGCAAGAGATGTCAATGATCGGGGAGTTTTAGAAGCCCCATCCATCACAGAACAAGAAATTAAAGCCATACAGATGAGTCGAATTCCACCAAACACGAGGGAAAATACCAATTGTATAGGAATATGTTGACACTTAGAGATATGTACAAAGGATTGGATTTTAACTTTTTTGATAAGCAAGGTACATTTGCGTATTTCCGCACAGATCAATTTATTAACTTCGCGAGGTATTGACATCCACAAATCAAGAACAGCCATTAATTGAATACGTAATTCAATATCGTTCAAACGCAGGGCTGATCTAGAAAACAGTCTATATGGATAAAAGTAAATTGTAACAACACACATTTTACTAGGCAATTATTATAGACCACCTTGATCAACTTCTAATAAAAACAAATATTTAACTCTCTTCAAAACGCTGTAACTGACCCCTTGGACAAATGCATAATTTTAGGCGACTTCAATATTGTTATGTTAAAAAAGTCTAAAAGTTTTATTCACGATGCGATAAATGTATTCGACCTTACTCAGTTGATAAATAAACCTACTCATTATTCCAGCAAAACCCATACTTCTTTGATATTAACCAGCTCTACTTTACGAACAACTGAAAACGATGCACTTGACAATTTCTGTAGTGGCCACTGTCCGGTATATTGCAAATTGTCCTTTACCGTACAAAAACAACACAGGTTCAAGCAAACAGTATGAAATTACAAAATGCAGACCTCGGGGGGGGGGGGACATTAAAGGGATGTCATAGCTACTTATTGTACAATCTTATCAATAGTTCCATTATAGAAGCATCGTTTGTCCAATTTACAAGTTCATTGATCAACATAGCAACAAATATACCTTGCAAAATAGTGACAATTAGGCAACATGAAAAACCATGGATGAATGGCGCATTATCACGTATGAAAAAAAGAGTAGATTTTACAAAAAAAGCAGTAATTAGAAATTCAGACTCTGATTGACAAAATTTCCGGAAAATTAGAAATGACTACATAGACTTTATTAGAAAAATGCAAAAATGCTTACTTTGACAAAATAGACAAACAAATTAATAGACAAACTTTGGAATAAAAACATGGTGGAAACACACGCTGCTTCTACAAACGAACCACCGCCATTAACAGTCAATGGTAATACATTGTTTACTCAATCCGAAATAGCAAATGTCTTAAACTCATTCTTTGTCAAACAATTACAACTAGATAGCACTAATAAATCTTTACCACTGCTTGATATGAACCCTAACAGCTTCGATAAGGTTGTACCAAACCCAGAGGAAGTTAAAGACAAAATATACAGCCTAGATATCACAGTAGCCTCATGACCCGACGAAATAAACACAGTAATCCTAAAATACATCTCAAAAGATATCAGTCATCAACTTTGCCAACTTTTTAAACTACATGTATCATTAGATCCACACATTGTACAAAACATTTGGAAATTAGCAAACATGGTTGCTATATTCAAAAAGGGCTCTTCAAACGATTGTTTTTAATTATAGACCAATGTCCCTCTTAAGTATAATAGTCAAAATCTTTGAAAAAATCATCCACAAACATAACTTAAATTTCCTTAGAGATAACACAATACTAACACCCGTCCAGAGTGGCTTTCGTCCTGGTGATTCTACCATATTTCAAGTAGTGGACACAGCACACTTCTTCTGTCAAGCCATCTTTCAACATCAATAGTCTTCTGTGATATCAGCAAGGCCTCTCATAGGGGTTGGCATGCCCGACTCTTGTCACAAGCTGGGTGCTACGGGGGCTCAAAGTATATCTACTGCCCTGGTTCGTAGATTATTTAAAAAATAGACGACAATATGTAACCATCAGTGGCACCTCCTCGGATCCCAGAAACATCCCTGCTGGTGTTCCACAGGGATCTGTACTAGGACCCTCTTGTATTCTTAATATACATATATGACATTGCGAATATTACAAATTCAAACATTAAATTATTTGCTTACGATACCTCTTTATACTTAAAAATGGAAGGCCAAGAGGCAGTGCTGCTACCATTAACGATGACTTAAATCAAATAAGAAATTTGGCTGAGACATGACTGGTAATTTTTAACCCCCTACAAACAGAGACACTAAACTGTTACTACTAAACCCCACATAGTTAACACACCATTATTTAACAACCAGGTACAAATCAAAGAAGTAAGTGAACACAAACATCTAGGTCTAATCTTTTAAACTAACTGTAAATGGAATAATCATATAGATAGCATTATAAGCAAAGTATCCAAACTAGTAAATTGCCTTCGGTCTCTAAAATATAGACGGACTAGAAACTGTTTAAATACAATATTCTTTTATCCTTCCACGATTTGATTATACCGATATTATCTGGGGTGGGTGCAGTGGTTATTTAGCTAACAAACTACAATACCTACGACTATATGCACTGCGCACTATCTGTAGGTAGTAAGAGAGCCTTACTCTCATGTTGGGAGCTTCGGACTCGTGAAACTGCGGTCAAACGGGATAAACAATTCCAGTAGACAGACATCGTCGTTCGACCAAGGGTCAACTGAGCATGATGAAATACAGCTACAACGTGTATCCATATCAAAATTTAGAGGCAACAAACGAGATTACCCCCTATTTAAAGATACATTCCAACAATGTATAGATAAAGTAAATTGTAGTGACTGTTACAAGATGTTACAACTCCGACAATACCGATGTTACTCAACTGTTGACAGAGGGCGTTTGCTATATCTGTGTTTAAATATAATGTAAAGGATCATCATTTTAATATTTATTCTTTGATATGACTAACGTGATATTTCGGATTTAAATTCTTGGATTACCAATTTGTTGGAGACTAAATAATAAGGAGCAATGAGGTGTGAAGGTATACCAGATGGACCCTGTCCGTTCAAGCGGAGAGAAAGATCTGATGTCACTATGACCCAAGGAGATATGTCCTTGTGTGTAAGCTGCTATGAACACAGGTTCGGGCCCCTGCAAAGAAAACAGACGAGTACAGTTCACTCTTCCCATCAATCTGTATCAAGTGAGAGTTCGATTTGTAATCAAAATAAAGAGTGTGAGCACAGTAGTGTGGAAAATAATGAACAAATAAATGAATTTGAAGTCAGACTGATAAGTAGCTCTAACCCAGTTGTTATAGCAGATGCCCTACTGTCATATTTCGTATTTTCGTTCCAAAACAGCACATTCGATAATATAAAGAATGCTGTACTGGGTTATTATATGTTGTAAGCAGTAAGTCACTCCTGTGGAATAAATGTGATAACAAGGTTATTGGAGAAAGGGCAAAAAGAAAGGAGGCTCACGTGATAGACATCTTGTCAGCGATAGAAAACTTAACAAATTAGACATTATGCCTGTCTTCAACGTTAATGCTCTCGACCTTGGACAAATTCCCAAAGCATATCTTGAAGAACTGAATACAATTTCATTAGCCGAGAGAATAAATAGCCTTGAATCAAAGTTATCTAATTTTAAAGAACGCCCTGACATAACTGTAATTGAGAATATATCTATTAAGGATAGACTGGACAATATGAATCCCTTACGAAAACCCGCATATGCAGAGAGTGTGAATATGTACAAGAATTCTACTACAAAACATAAAGGGAAACCCGCTATTAACAAGTCTTTATTAGCGCCGAGTAGAAGAGTAAACAGAAATTCTGCAGTGACGATTTGTCAATCAATAGCGAATGATATCAGGGATGCAGGCAGTGTAGTATCTGGAGTAAGTGATTCCCGTCTTAGAACCGATGTTACAAGGAACGATTTAAATGACCTTGAACTGCCAGCCCATGTCAAAAAAAAGATGAAAAAAACAGGAATCAAAACGTCAGAAAGTTATTATTGGAAACTCGACCGATAACACCGGATGCAACTTTAAGGGTGCACCTGAACCGACACGTAGCCTGTTTTTACACCGTGTGGATAACAACACATCAGAATCACAGATCTCAAATCATCCCAGAAATAATGATTTTACGGCGATGGAGTCGGGTGTATATCTAATCCGATGTCTAAATTTAAATCATTCAAATTATCAGTTCCTAAGTCACAGTTTAATCGCTTATTTGATGAATCTTTGTGGCCATATGGCGTACGGATCCGGAAATACATACCACCTCGGAGGAATAACAACCCCAGCCATCAAGATAAATGAAACTGCAAGTAGTTAGTTATAATACGCATGGGTGTGGATCAGGGCGAATAGACTATTTAAGAAAACTACAGAAATCACATGACTTTATTCTGATACAGGAGCATTGGCTTCTTAATGAACAACTGTGTCTCTTTCAGAAAGAAATTCTGGGAATCTGTTGTCATGGTGTATCCGGAATGGACAGTGCTAATGTTGTTGTTGGTAGACCATTTGGGGGTATTGCAATTCTTTGGCATAGTTCTTAATAATGTGATGTAACATCTGTACCTTTGAATTCAAAACGGGTTTGTGCGGTAACAGTCAAATTTGGAGATGTTGACATATTACTATGCAATGTTTATATGCCATGTGATGGATGTGATATCGACACTCGGCGAACTCAATCAACTTGGAGGAGGTTTCAACACAGATTTTAATCGTGTTACATCTAGTCAGACTGATCATCTAACAACATTTATGCTGAATTATGCGGTATGGGTAATATCTTATATACTTATTTGAGCAAGATTAACTCGCATAGGTCTACCATAGATCACTTTCTAATATCACAAAATTTTCATGACAATATTGTTAAATACGATTCAATTGATGAGGGTGATAACCTTTCTGACCATAATCCTGTTAAAGTGGCTATTAAAATTCCAGTTGAATATTATGACCGGTCTGTATTAAATGACAATCTCGGTGGTCCAATTTTGAGATGGCATGACGCAACATCATCATAATATAAAACCACCTTAGACATACTTGTATCAGATATTACTGTTCCCATAGAAGCATTACATTGTAAAAATTTCTCCTGTTCAACTCATGATAAAGCATTAGAACAATATTTTAATGAATAAGTTAATGTAAGTATTGTAGCTGGTCATCCTACATACCCTGTTCAAACTAACGCACTAAAACTTCAATAATTCCAGGCTGGAATGACGAAGTAGAAGAATACCGAAATACCGCTATATTCTAGCACAATATCTGGAAAGAAAATAACTCTCCAAAATCAGGTCATCTGGCTGAGATGAGAAGACGAACGCGAGCCAAATATCATTATGCTTTAAGATATGTCCAAAAAAATAAAGACAAAATATGTGCAAATAAGCTAGCAGAAAACTTACTAAATAATAAGACAAGAAATTTCTGGCAAGCTATTAAAAAGATCAGTGGTTCAAGTAAGTGAATTCCAAACAATGTTGACGGCCAAATTGGCTCCGAAAATATCAGTAATGTATTTATCAATAAATATAAAGAATTGTTCATTAATGTATCCCTCAATATCAACGATATGCATGAATTAAATGTTAATATAGAAAATGATATTTACGACAAATGTAAATCGGGTTCATGTACTCATAACCATTCTATCAGAATTGATGAGGTTCTGAAAGCCGTAAAACATCTAAAAATTAATAAAAAGGATGGATGCCTGGGCCAATCAACTGATCATTTGAAGAATGCTAGTAATCTATATTTTGTTCACCTATCACTTATGCTAACTTCAATGTTATAGCATGGTTATACACCCGAAAACTTTGTACTGTCTACAATTATATCCATTCCCAAAAACAGGAAACGATCGCTAAATGATTCTGAAAACTATTGTGGAATTGCTTTAAGCAGCATTATCAGTAAATTATTTGACTGGATCTTATTGGTCCGTCATCAATATGTTTTCCTTAGTTCAGATCTGCAGTATGGTTTTAAACCTGGTCACTCCACAAGTCACTGTTCTTTTATAATAGATGAGACAATCCTGTATTATAATGAAAATAACTCAGATATTTATGTATGCCTAATGGACGCTAGTAAGGCTTTTGACCGTGTCAATTATATCAAGCTGTTTAGATTGTTGAAATCGAGGGGTTTGTGCTCCCTCACTATTAGATTTCTCCTTCGCATGTATGTTAACCAAGAAATTCGAATAAGGTGGGGTAATTATACAACTAAAACCTTTAATGTAACAAATGGAGTAAAACAAGGGGCGTGGTGATCACCTATTCTATTTACTGTTTATTTAGATGAATTGCTCATTCGATGCAAGAATAGCAAATTTGAATGTTCTATCGGCAATGTATATGTTGGAGCTATTGTATATGCTGACGATGTCACTTTTGTAGCTCCAAGTAGACCGTCTCTTATTATGCTGCTATCCTTATCAAATGACTGTACTAAAGAATACAGTTTAAAATTTAACCCTGATAAAGTAAATTACTTATGTTTCCTTCAAATGGTAAATCTATCTCTTGTATATCGATGGTCAAAAGGTGCAGAATATTAACACTGAACCTCATCTAGGTAATATTCTATGTTGTAAATCAAAAGATAATTTTATTGATAAATGTGTTAGAAACTTTTTAACTAAAGTAAATGTAACACTCAAGATTTTTCATTTTGTTCAGAGTTCAATAAAGTATAATTTGTTTAAGACATATTGCATAGCTTTATATGGATGTCCTTTATGGGACATAACGCACAAGTCCATAGGGAGGTTTTATTGTACTTGGCGTAAGAGTGTCAGGAGGATGATTAATTTACCAAATCGTACCCATAATGCCTTACTACATTTAATTTGCAATGATTTTACAATAGAAGCACAGCTTCATAAACGATGCATTAAATTTATTAGTAGTATATTAAAAAGTAAAAATGAATGCACGCACATCTGTGCTCTGCATGATCTGCATGGATGTAAATCCACTATTTGTAATAATATTAACTATATATGTTACAAATATAATGTTAATAAATATAATATTAGCGATATGAATGTGAATGATATACTAAATACGATTAATAAATGGGACACAGAACATAATAGTGTAAATGATGTATTGGTAGCTGGTAGAATAAGAGATGTTATTTTATTTAGAGACTCAAAACAAGACCCTTACATTAGCGAAATTATTGAACTTTTGTGTATTTCATAAGAATGGTGTATAGCTTTAACTGTAAATACCTAATGAACTGTTGTACATATTATGTAATTTTTCATTGTTATTTCTTTTTTTCCTTTGAACGTGTACAATTACGTACGAATAAAGATATTATTATTATTATTATTATTATACTTGGAGGGTGACGCGCTTCACGCTATTGGAGGCTTTTCAGCCACTGAACATGGTTATTCCTCTGCTAAAATTAGACTCGAAGAGAAGTTTGGCGGTCATCGTCGTACTGTGTTACTCCACCTTGATAGTGTTCGTCAAATGAAACCCATTAATTTTAATGATTTAAAACAGTTAGAGGACTTTACTGATAAACTAGAACTTTCTATAATATCTCTTAAAGATGCCGGTAGGGTGGAAGCATTTGAAGCCAACTCAATGTATTATTCCGTTGCCAAATCAAAATTATCACCCTTAAATATTGAAAATTTTAAACGTTGGTCTGCTTTAGAAAAGAAAACTGAAAATCTCGTTCATTTGCATTCTTGGTTGTCTCAAGAAGTTCGCTTTCGTGAAGAAGCACAGGAAGAAGTTGATGGTTTTAATGTTTACAGTCAATCGCGTTCGTATCCCGAACCATCAAGTGGCAATTATCATGTAGGAAACCCACGTACCTTTAGTTCAAAGGACATTCCTGGTGCTCCATGTGTTTTGTGTAATGCTAATTATAAACTTGTCTATGGTACTAAATTTAGGTCATTGAACGTTTCTGATCGATGGGAAGTAGCTAAGGAGTTCTGGTTGTACTTTCGATGTCTTTCTGCGTCCCATCATGGAAGTAACTCTAAGTATAGTTGTTTGTTGCAATGTTGGTGATTGTCGTCGATCCCACCACTTCTTGTTGCACGGAGGGGGATACACTAGGTATTCCGCTCCGAATGAGCAGGAAAACTCTAGTCGTACTCGACCTAACCCGTATCTTCATACTCCAGGTGGTGATAAGGTAGCTATGCGCATTGTTCCGGTATGGCTAAGCAGTGGGGAACGCAGACTTCGAGTAAATGCCCTCTTGGACAAGTGCTCAGCTGAATCTTACGTAAGTGAATCAATCGCTTCAGAATTAGGACTTCGTGGACACGAATCGCAATTTGAATGTGTCAGTTTTGGGAGGGGAGCGAGTTGACGCGATGTCGAGTAGTGAATTGTGAATTAACAAGCCTTGACAGTAAAACTCGCTTTAACATAAAGGCATCCACTGTGAAAAATGTTACTGGAAACTTACGAATAATTGATTGGTCAAAGTGTGTCCATAATTGGCCTCATTTACAAGGAATCGACTTTCCAAGAGTAGGGAAAAACACTCGCGTAGATCTCCTATTAGGTTAGAACTTGACGAAAGTGCATCGCGCTTTGACTGAAATTAGTGGTTGCCCAGGTGAACCTATCGAACGATTAACACCTTTGGGGTGGACTTGCATTGGGCCGTTATGAGAGGTAGACCCCGTACAACATCATATAACAATTTAGCACGAACCTTTTTCACATTACAAGATGAGCCAAATGAATTGTTACGTGGCACGTGGGAACTCGAAACTTCAGGTGTTAACCCTGGTGAGGTTACACCTTATGAAAAAAAGATATTAGATAAATCAAAATCGTACTTGGAATTTAATGAGGATCGATCACAGCTTTTGAATAATTTTAATTTGGTACAATTACGATTAAAAAAACTTAGAACGATCTTTAGCAAATCGACCCCTTGTAGCTTCCGATTATAAAAATATAATACGCGATCATGAGCAAAAAGGTTATTTTGGACCAGTTACAACTACAGAACCGTCACAGGGAGGACTTGGAGCAATTAGACCTAAACAGGTAACGCAACGTGTACAACGAGGTTTTGGAAGATTAGCTCCGTCGTGTTATTCCAGTTGGCTCAAATTAACACGCGTCACAGCTTGGATTTATCGTTTATTAAGAAACTGTCACACTCTTGTACAACATCGGAACTTGAGTAATGGCCTTTCTGTTTTAGAACTAGCACAATCTGAAAGTTTTTGGATTTGTATCGCGCAGTGTGATGAATTTCATGATGAACGAAAACCTTTGAATTTAGGTCAATCTGTCGACTGTCATTCGAATTTAGCTTCGTTAAACCCTATTGTCGATAACGATGGTGTTAGCCGCCTTGACGGACGTTTGATTCAAGCCAGTCATCTTTCATACGATTCTCGATTTTCTGTGATTTTACCTAGGAGCCATGATGTTTCATGTTTGATAGTAACTTTCTTTCATACAGAAGGACACCACGATTTAGGACTTTCGCATACGTTGAGTGACCTTCGTCAAAAGTACTGGATAATTCGAGCAAGACAGGTAATTTAATTGTTGAATTTAATTGTGCCGAATGTAAACGGCGTAATCATTTAGTACCACCTAACGTCATAGATGATGTCCGCTTTAATCCTCGTAATAGATGGCGTCGGATTCAGGATCTAGTGAACCAGTTTTGGAAATGTTGGATATACGCGAATTTCTTCCGATGCTTAATAATAGGTCAAAGTGGCAGACTCCACATAGTAATTTGTGTGAAGGGGATATGGTTCTCGTTATCGATCAGTCAAATCCTAGGGGCAAGTGGCCTATGGGTCGTGTAGTGAAATCGTTTCCCGGTGTTGATAATAAAGTACGTGTTGTGGATGGTAGAATTGGCGATTCTGTTATCAAGAGACCAATTCATCGTTTGGGTCCTTTAGAGGCATAATATTAAAGAAAAGTGTTGTTTCATCTATCGACTATCGCATCGTCTATCGCATCGCATCATTTATCGAATCTAAGTGTATTAATTCGACTATCGTTTATCGCATGGGATTTTGGAATATTAATTAATAGTGTCAAATTGTGTTCGCATGTGAATATTTGGAATTTGGATAGTCAATCGCATCGTTTAGTGTCCAGAAATTTGGAATTCTTATCGTACATCGTAATAGTGTTTATATCGAACAAAGAGTGTTTCTGTGTTGAGCTGTTGAAATTTCGACTTCGGATGGTCTGTGATGGATCAATCGTATAAATGTGTTCAGTGATATCGGTAATAGTGGATGGTTATGATATCGTCACATCCAGGAGGGGGATTATGGACGAAACGTGTTATGGATACGAACTAGTTAGATACTTTGTGCTTGTGGTACGAACTGGTGACAGTTAGAATACACCGTGTTCTGATTGGTTATTATTAAGCATGCTTTATTATCCCATGATTTTGTAGTTACTTGAAAAAATCAGATCATTGCTGTTGGTTGTTTTTCTCTCCCGCCTGCCGATCGCATCTAATGTTTTAGTTCATCGCATTACAGGCCATATGGTGAGAAAATAGAAGTTTTTTGGGGCCCAGAATTTGCATCGTCACCAGTAATCGTTAACGACGAGAATCAACCACGTACCCTTTGAAAACTCATTACAGGAGACAGGCCTGGTGGAGTAGGGGGGGGGGCATTAGCTCCCCCCCCCCCCCCCTATAATATGGCCGCAAGTACTCTTTTCTTCAGGTTATTGCGGCCCCTGGACACTTGCCTGTTGGGGCTTAGGGTGGAAGCCCCCCCCCCCCCCATCAAGAATTGCTTCCGCCGGCCCCGGGAGATGGTGGACTTTCGCGAGGGGCCATAGTCAAAGTCATTACTAATGGAAAATCGTTCAATTGGAAGTCAGTCATAAGACAGAAACCGACAACCTAGTGGTCATCGATACAAATCTACAAGAAGCCAAAACCATTGAACTAGAAAACCCATCGCCCACGTCGTAAAGCAGCCGTTTCGGCCGATACCAAACGTAAACGATGGATAACTCAATTATCCTAGGATATCGACGATATTTACATTATAGATGAAACTACAATCAACTGTTTCATCAGAATTCTAGTATCTTAAACTCGAGTTTCGCCAATAACTCAACACACCATACCACGTTAATGGGCAGCGTAGTCAGGGCCTTATCATACCAATCAGAAATCCATAAACTCTATTGTTGGACCGATTCAAAGGTATCATTATATTGGATTCAACGCATACACCGTGAATATAAACAATTTGTTCAAATCCGTGTATCAGAGATGTGTAGACTCACGACAGTTGGGGTCATTGCACAGGAAAATCACATCAAGCAGACATTTTATCTATAAGGATATCACCATTAGATCTTTTAACTAATACTTTGTGGCAAAATGGACCAAGTTCGTTAAGTCAATTCACAGACACTAGAACAGGTAGTGGAACTGACCTGCCCGAAATAATTCCAAATAAATGAACCCAGGAAATTAAAATCCACGAAAGAGATCGTGTCACTTCTACTCTCATAATTACAGATCCGTTAGATCAGTCAAATTATCAATTGTGAGGACTTCGGTGACTATAATCGTCTTATCCGTGTAACCAGTTATGTTCTTAGATCCATAAATAATCTAAAAGCCAAGTCTAGAGAAACTCGGAATTTAGCGACTCAGTTGACTCCAGGCGAGCTCAATAAATCCGAGAAGGACAAATCAGTCAATTGATGGTTTATTCCCATAACGCCGACTCACCGAGTTTTAGGGGGACAATTTTGGTCGGTGTTAAGGGGTCGACTGGCCAAGAACAATAGACCCAAGCTGGGGGATAAAACTAATTAAGCCGATAATTTTGGGAGCATTTATTTTTTTTAAAAATTTATAACAACCTTTAAGACATATGATTATACATGTAAATAATTTTAACTTTTGGCACGCATAACATGTTCAACATAGTCTAAAAATTCTAACAAATTCAATCCCCTTTCTTCATATCTATGTTTTGCATCTTCAATCTTTCTGTTGATATCTGTGTATTTTTTTCCTTTTATTTTGGTTGTCGCTGGCCACTCGAATACAGCAACAACTGAATCTCGATCTTCTTTTGCTCTTTTTTCAAAAATGCCATCACTTCAAAAATATTTGGATGAGCTTTTCCAATTAATTTTTCCTAGACACCCGTGCCACCCCTCTACAGAATTGTTGGTTCTTCGCGTGGTTTGGTTGTAGTGCCATTGTACTTGAGTGAATTGACCGTCTAACTATTGGGTAACCATAAAGTCGGTCAGTTGTTGAAATTTCTCATTATCTGGTACCTTGGCCATTATTTGGATCCATGCGTCATCAATCTGCAAATAAAAGAAAGATACATATAAATTATCTATATTTAATACCAAGCAACACATAGGTAACTGCCAGCTCTTGCTGTAGGAAGAAACTTAGATTGTAACTGTGCATTAGTCATCGTAGAAAGAAATGTATATGAAATGTCTTGGGAATATTTACGTATTTATACCTATTTTGAGAAATAATCACATTGAACTGAATTTCGATCATTTCTTCTTCTTCTTCTTCCTCTATAGTGACTGGCGCATCTCGAAAGACAGCTAAAAACCAACTGGCTTGTATGTACAATTAAAATCGGTTAAAAACACATTGGGGGTCAGCAGTGCAGCTTCTTGTTGAACTGTCGTAGCCTATTTTATTTTATTAATTAATGAGTGGGTTGAGTTTAAGTGAACTATATGAATAATCTGAACAAAGTAAAGTAAACTATAGATTAAGAAAACTATAGTTAGTGAGTTTAATTTAAGTTAACTATATTAATAATGACTGGTCCCTACCTCATTAACGCCTTTAATCCGTTCTTAACCCATCAAAGAGTGCCGCGGTCGACTTTCCAAACTCTTGTGAGTCGGCGTCATGGGAAGACACCTAATTGATACCAGCTCGAAAGCTCGACTGGAGAGGACGTGTGTTTCTAACGCTCAGCGGGGTGGTCAGCCGTGACATGATGAGTTTAACAATGAATTATACAACGTGGTTCGACCAATATATGTGCATTTTCTACTGGATTTAGCAGATTACGCATATTAAAAGTTAAGTAATATAGTTAAAAGATTGTTAGTTCATATAACATTTATTATTGTGAGAAGTACTCAGTCAAGACATGTTGACTTTTCTATGCTAGCAGTTTACTCACGGCCAACAAATCGGGGCTCTCCAGCAATACAAATATCGAAAGTAGCAAGAAAAAAACCCAGCAAAAAAGTAAAATCTGACAACTCAAACAAACGAAAAAGAGCGGACGCTTCTTCTTTTGATAACACAATAACGACAGAAACTCACCAATGAAGATTTTACCAATATTCGGCATATACAAACATCAACCAATCAAGACAACTCAGACCAAATTAAAAAAGGTCAACTGAAGAAATTTGAGCAGCTGAAACGGAACAGGCAATCAACTACACAATCAAATACAAACCAATTTAAAACAAATTTCCTCACCAAGACAGTAGTTAACCTCAGTGATAAAGAACTCAGTGAAGATCAGATCAACCTGCTTTCCAAAGGTCTAAAGCATGCACCCTGTCTACCACCAAAAAACCATGATGACCTCATCGCCAATGTAGAGAAGGGCCTTAACAACTGGCACCGGGTGGCAAAGTTGATTTTCTTCGCCACCAAATAGCTGACCTGATAACCAAATCCAAAACCAAAAAGAACGCCAGCAAGATCAGTAAAAAAGACAAGGAAGCCATTCACAACCTGAAAGATGACAAGTCCATTACCATAATTCCTGCAGACAAAGGGAAGTCAACAGTTATAATGAACACCGATGACTACAACTTCACGGTCAATGAATTACTTAAAGATAATACCACATATAAGAAAATTAGGAAAAACCCGACAACAACACTTGAAAAACAACTGAATGAAAAATTAGGAAAACTTAAACACCAGCAAGAGATCACTAAAGAACTATTCTACCAGTTGCGACCTAACCACCCACGCCCGCCGTACGCCCGCGCCACGATAAAAACTCATAAAAACCCAATTAAAGCTAGGTTACTTGTCTGCTCTAGAGATTCAGTGTTCTACAATGTTTCCAAACACCTGTCTAAGCTGCTAGCCATAATATTATTAGGAACATCATCACCTTCCTTCATCAAAGACTCTACTGAATTCTGTCATAAAATCCGAAATATCACCCAGCCTGGAAGAATTGTATCCTATGATGTAACAGACCTATTTACCAATGTTCCCCGTCAAGAAGCCACTGAAGTTCTCCGCTCTCGTATAGATCAGTTAGAAATTCCACTGGACACCAAATTAACCACCAACAGCATCGTCGAACTTATTACCATCCTATGATGTAACAGACCTATTTACCAATGTTCCCCGTCAAGAAGCCACTGAAGTTCTCCACTCTCGTATAGATCAGTTAGAAATTCCACTGGACACCAAATTAACCACCAACAGCATCGTCGAACTTATTACCATGTGTTTGGACTCTACCTACTTTACATGGGGCGACGACTTGTACCAGCAAATTCATGGATTACCAATGGGAAGCCCCCTGTCACCGCTAATGGCTGAAATTTTCCTAACTGAATTTAAAGAACGCGCCCTATGCACATCCCCCATTACTCCTTTGGTTTGGCTTCGCAAAGTTGACGACACTTTTGTTGTCTTGGATGAACAGGATCAACCTGTGGCACTGTTAGATCACCTAAACAACCAACACCCTAGAATTAAATTCACTATAGAAACCGAGAAAGATGAAGTTCTACCATTTTTAGACGTTCACGTCCACAAAAAAACAAGTCTCATGAAAACCAAAATTTACCGTAAACCGACGCATACAGATCAGTACATTCATTATAACTCAAGTCACCCCAACAGTGTTAAAACAGCCCTCATATCCACCTTAGTACGCAGAGCCGTGAACATATGTGAACCAGAATACCTCAACGAGGAATTAGATCACTTACGTCATGTGTTCTGCAACCTAAATAATTATCCCCCTACTATAGTAAACAAACAGATTCAGACCACCTTAAATAACAACAGAAGTAACCAACAGACGCCAGAAAAATCCCCCATCAGTGTCACCCTGCCGTTTTACGGGGATCTCAGTTACCGAGTTAGCCGTTTGTTAACGAAATCGAACATAGACACCTTTTTCACTATCCCCACATCCTTAAAACAGATCCTGAAAGCAAATGGAAAACTACAACCAACCATTCCCACACAACCAAAAGGAGCCATTTACAAAATTAACTGCTCAACATGTGAAAAGATCTACATCGGAGAATCCAAAAGACCAGTGGAAAAAAGAATTTTAGAACACAAGTCAAGAGCCCCTACCAACACATCGGCCATAGCAGAGCACCTAAAGGACCACCCAAAACACAACATAGATTGGGACAATGTTGAAATTCTGGCCAAAAACAAACAAAACAAGAAAATTCGGAAGTCAAAAGAAGCCATACCTATAAAAAGATTTGCACCAGAATTAAATAGAGATTTGGGACTATTTATTCCTAGGGCCTATGATGCCGTTATCTAAAATCAATTATAATCAATTATAGACGCTTAATAATGTTGTATTTATTCTCTTCCTAACCCCAAGTTTATTCTTTGCCAACCTTTACACCTCGGGAACTATATCACTATGTTTTCTTAGTTAATTATGCTTATTATGGTAAAACACACTATGGTTTCGTGTATATTCAGATCCTAGTCATCCAGTGGTGTTTTCTTAGTTCACAAGCCTAAAACAACTGTTAATTCATAACACTGCTATCTATTTGCTAAATGGTTTCATTTATATCTATATTCTTTATTTTTATGTAATTGTAGTGTATCAAAGTTCTTTGTCGGTTAACTGATTAACCATAATCACGGTGACCCTTGTAATTCATAAAATTAATTAAGTATGGCTTCATATTGTACATTTTTATATATATATCCCATCTAACTAAATATCATTTAGGTCCTAGAGAAGGGAAGCAAATTAGAGCTCGTGTGGATTCCATCACATGTCAACATTAAAGGAAACGAGGAGGCAGATCGACTCGCCAACGAGGGTCTCAAGGACACAGCTACACCCCGCCTCATAGACTACAGCACCACGGAAATCTACAGTATGGTCAAAAGACAGGTCAATTCAATCTGGGAATTAAATCTCGTTGAACTTGACACATACAGATTCCGACTGGATGACGAGATCTACACCAAGACAGCGACCAATCACCCTAGACGAGATATATGCAGACTCATATCAAAACTAAGGGTGAAAGAGCGGCTGCGAGACTACAAACACCAAGTCATCGTCTGTGAGTGCGGAGAAGAGTGTACCACCAACCATGTCCTGGTAGACTGCGAGGTTTACAAGGAAGAGAGACAGGACTTAGTGAGAATGATGGAGACCAACAACATACCATTCAACACTAAGAACCTACTCTTCCCTAGACCAGATCTACAAATCTTTGAAGAAATCCACACCCTAATGGACACAGTTGGACTAAGTAGATTAGTGAAATAAGAAAGGGTCACGGCTAGATAACGTCTCCATACAACGTAGGATGGTTGAGTAAAAACGTCCTCACGAAGGAAGCCCAACCATCCTATACATTTATTTTTATCTTTTTATTTTTTCTACTTATTTTTTATCTTAACTTTTTTTATTTTATACGACGTAGGGTGGGTAAGCGAAGGAAGCCCAACCACCTTACAACTTTATTTTAATTTATTCATTTTACTTTATCTTTATTTTACTTTATCTTTACTTTAATTTACTTTATTTGTATTTACTTTATTTTTATTTACTTTATTTTTATTTACTTTATTTTTATTTATAACCTTTAATTTATTTTAACTAATAAATTTTAATTAATTCACTTTACTTTACTTTTACTTTAATTTACTTTATTTTATTACCTTCAATTTATTAGACTACAACTTTATTATACCCTCTCTATTTATTTAATTTTATATTAGTTTAATTTACTACTAACATCTACTAAACTGGCGGGATAGTGGAGTAAGAGGGAGTCATGATCAGACGGGCTCGGCATCTAAACACTATTCTGCCAAAACAAATACCAGTGGGATAGTGGAGTAAGGGGAGGCCACGAGAAGACAGGCCTGGCACCTAAACACAAATCCCACAAAGAAGACATCTACCAATCCAGAAACAGAAACAGAAGAGATCATCTACCAACGATGTGTTTTTTATTAAATAAAGGGAAGAACTTCCCACTAAAACCTAAATCCATGGCCTAAGGCCAAAATGGAAAGATTGCAAAATCATATTCTAAAAATCAGGAAGCTGCTTCGGCTCTCCTATGTCTTGTCTGTGATATCACTTAAGTGGAAGCAGACGTTAAACACCTAAAGAAGAAGAAATATCATTGTGCTTGATAACGATAAGAGGATACTTATCCAAACGTCGTGTTTGTGTATAATAAACCAGTGATTGTTTTCCAATATAATTGTGTTAGTTCTCAGAAACTTTAACATCTATATAAACGAAGCCCTAACTAAAAGCAGGTCGCTACTGTATCGGAAACCAGAGACCTCTTCAAAAATAGGCTTATAGGCGGTTGTTGGACAAACGACGGTAGAATTACGGTGAAATCCCTAGACGGTAAAATATCTACAGTCAATTGTGATACCGAACTAAGTCAGTTTATGAGGCCTCAGGGTACCGTTGCCAATGCAGCAACTACCACCGATAATTGTCTGCCTATTAACGAACAAACGGAATTAAAATCAGTGGATCCGAGTCACATCGATGCAGCTCCAAACACCATCAAAGATTTGAATTCTCGGGGTCCGTTATCATCTACCCCTACAAAAAGAAACCACGACACTCTATCTAACGAAGGTTTTCAAACGGTTAGCGCAAGATCAAGAATGGTAAACGGCATTTATTTCCCTGATGATAATCGGTTTTCACTACCTACACCAGATCTGTATAATACATCTAAATCCTACCTTTCTAAATGAGTTATTTAAATTTACTATCAATTAACGTTCGAGGTATAACAAAAGATTAAAATTATTCTCATGGCTAAGGAAACAAACTAATGACATAACATTTTTTCAAGAAAGCCATTCTACCATTTTAGATGAAAGGTCATGGAGAAATGAATGGAAAGGCGATATTTTTTTCGCTCATGGTAAATCAAATAGCGCAGGAACCCTTGTTTTGATTAATAATAATAATAATAATAACTAGATCTGAATAGTAGATATCAAAGCTTTCATATATATGCAAAGGGGTTATTGGGATCTGCTGAAACGATAAGGATAAATGCCAGCAGGTATTTAAAATAATTAAAAACCAATATTACATTCCGAAAATCGATATTTTGCTAAAACTCTTTTTTTTTTAATCGGATCAAAATGGGAGTAAGGTACAGAGTCCGGGGTTGTAATGGTCATGTTGTGTCCAATTTCCATAGTTTTCGGACAATCGGTGTCGGTTTCGCGGAGAAATTTCCCTTTTTTCCCTTATAGAAGCCGAAAATGACTTCGAAAAAAAAACCAACAACGAACGGCAGGTGCCAAAAACAAACGACTTGAACAAATGAAGGTATCACCTTAAAAATTTCAGGGTACTTAGGTACCAACGTAAAAAGTTACTCGCCGGAATTTGGTGCTCATGGTACCTTTGGTTCAAGCAGATCGCATGCGCAAAGTCACGACGCATGGTAGGTGCCCAGAACAAACGACTTGAACAAATGCAGATATCACCTTAAAAATTTCAGGGTACCTAGGTACTAACGTGAAAAATTTGTCGCCGGAATTTGGTACTCATGGTACCTTTGGTTACAGCGTAGCGCATACGCGAAGTCAAAACCAGCTAACTCGCAAACAACCTTGTCGGTACAGAAAACATCAAAAGGGTAATTCGAATTTTTAAAATATTCAAATGCCAAACATTCGACCATGAGCCAGACTATCCTGTAATGTATTATTTTCGTTAATAGAAGATAGATTATCTAAGCCACGACCAATTGTGTATGTTTTCAAGCCCATGAATGTGGATTTTTCACTATTGTTCATTTTCGAATAAAAATGGCGTCCATTAGTTGACCATAATCAAAATTTGGCCTGGAACATTGCTTAGGCATTAAATCAGGGATTCGGAAAATATAATTCCCTTGTCAGTAAATAAAATATCAAAAAAGCCTTATGGTTTCTTCACATTTCAAGATGTCGGCACTTCCGGTTTGTGCTACAAACTTCATTTTCTGTGTACGAACCAGAAGTGTCGTAGCTAGTACATAAAAATTGATTTTTTCTTCCGGTTCAAAATCACAGCGACGAATTTTCGAAATTCGAAAAATCCGAAATTGCAGATTTAAAGTAAAGGAGTCAAGGTACACAAAGATAAAATTTAGTAAAATAGTTCAATTAGTCACACAGTTACAGCTAAGTAGGCCAAATGCGTTTATTCGTCAATTTCGGTGATTTCGTATTCGTAAAACGTTTTGAAAATATATTTAATCCAAAGCCACCTTGGGGGGGGGGGAGTAGTTAAAAGTTTCACTGTGTATAAATTTCAAGTCAATCGGATACTCAATTAAGCCTCTAATTTTGACATTGCTAATTAATTAAAACAAATTTTTGGCTAAAACTCTTCTTTTAATTGGATCAAATGAGATACAGAGTCCGGTCGGTAATGGGTGTATTCAGAATTGTGTCAAAATTTCATTTTTTTCGGAGAATCGGTGCCGGTGTCAAAACGAAAGGCAGGGAACGTGTCAAAAACAAACGACCTGAACAAATGCAGGTATCGCCTTATATTTTTAGTGCATCTAGGTACCAACGTGAAAAGTTTCTCGCCAGAATTTGGTAGTCATGATACCTTTGGTTCCAGCGTGGCGCATGCGCGAAGTCAAAAGAAATAACGGTCGATTTTGGGTATATTTCGGAGTTGTTTGGTTAATGGCGGTGGGTCTAAGATGGCAGCCATAATACAATATAACAAGCGTTGAAGAATGAGCAAATTTTCGCGACGGGGTTCACTCGCACCGCCCAGGCAACGTTCCGGTGGTCCGATTGCCTTCAAATTTGCACAGATTGTACCTTGGGCAGGGGTCTCGATAACTTTTCAAACTCGATTAGCAGAACTGCTAATCAAGTTAGATAAATTTAGGCAAATTGATTAGCAATGTCCAATCTTGATTAGCAGTGTGTGAATATCCATTGACTAAGTACAATTTCGGAAAACTGTGATTGAAGTAAAATCTATCTGTTGAATTTTACAATATTATGCAAAGCTTTATTTCAGTCACACTATTTTAAAATAATGGACAAAAATATTTCAATGTCTGCTCATTGCTGTATACTTGCTGTATCCTCTTTTATGGCATATATAATCATATTGATATTATTAACCGGTCAAATAGTAGTAGTAGGACTATTGAAATAATTTTGGGGACATTTCTGGGTTGATTCGTCTTTTGAACATTCAAAATTCACGACCATGCCACTTGTTGACGTAACAGCCATTCACTTCTCTGTGCTGATATCAATCAAATAATATTTTACGCCTCGATGCATCGAGAGCTAACAGTAACATTGACTTTTGAAATTGCATCGATGATAGTGATACCGTACGTCAGTAAATTTGACAACTTTGATACGAAGATCGCTGTCGTCTATCGAAAATTCCCTGCTGCAAATCTCCGTTATAAGTTTCTTATTTATAACGCGCATTAATACCTTTGTGATATATTCCATAATATCTGTCCCACTTTGTGAAGAAATTCAATGAATTGTTTTTATTTTATCGAAAAACCGCCTGTCATTAAAAATAAATCAGGGGGATATAACTCTGCATAATATAGGGGCGCTATAAATTTGCTATTAATAGGTATTAGATACTCGATGATCGTGACTAAGCTGGCGAAGAAATGCCGAGAAATCGTTATAAAAACTGTCCACAAATATTTACAGTTAATTGTCTGCGATATCACTTCGGTGGAAGCGGACGTAAAATAAAGCTATTTCACACACACATTTACAGTTAAAAAGTGGAGAAATAAAAGAAGTAAAAATTATGATTAGCATTTGTGCGAATCAAGTTAGCTACTTTTTAGAAAATTGATTAGCAACGGACACGATTTGATTCGCAAACTGCGATGCGAACCCGGTTATTGAGACCCCTGACCTTGGGATTCTAGCTATTGCATATTAAAAAGAGAAGAAGAGTGTGAGGACCAAAGAGCGTTGGAAATAAATTCAAAACCCACCCCACCCATCAAAGTGTTTTTGCTTAAAGCCCCAAAAACACTCTTGTTGTTACTGAATAATATTATGTCCCAATCTTTATTCTGGTCAACATTGTACTATTTTACAATATTCCAATTAATAAATGATACAAATTTCATCTTGGCACACCTAATTTTAAAATTGAAAAAATTCAACTTCATGCCGTAAACACTTTCAAATGCAACTTGGATTTAAACATATTTTCGAACCCTCTGGACAAGTAAGATAGGTTTTAATGGATAATTTACACAACATCTAAGGCTAAAAAAAATTCAGAACCTAGAAGAGTCGTATTTTGTCGATTTTTCTTTGTTCTTGATATCTGAGCAATATCTCCTTTAATATGTGATAAACATCATCGCGGCGCAGCCAACCGCTAGAAATTCCAGTGATTTGAACCACTAGAACGACACCTCAGCAGTCAAAAAAGGTCAAAATAGGCGAATTCGGTTTCTAGTGTCGCATATGGAAGCGGCGATAACATCTCTTTACATTTGCAATTTCAAAATTAATTAAAACCAATATTAAATTTAGAAAATCTGTTTTTTGCCAAAAGCCTTTTTTTTTTAATCGGATCAAAATGGGAGAACAGCACAAAGTCCATGGTGGTAATGGGCGAATTGTGTCAAAATTTCATGTTTTTTGGACAATCGGTGCCGGTGTCGCGGTAAAATTACCCTTTTTTCCCTTGGCGCATGCGCGAAGTAAAATTTGTTTTGTCAATTTGGTGATTTTGGGTATATTTCTGAGTTGTTTGGTAAATGACTGTGGATCAAAGATGGCGGCTATAATACAATATAAAACGCGTGACGAATGAACAAATCTTCGTGACGGGGTTTATGAGCACTACCCAGGCAACGTTCCGGTGGTCCTATTACCTCCAAATTTGCAAAGATTGTACCTTGGGAATCTAGCTATCACATATTAAAAAAAGAAGAGATTGATATTCAAAGAACGTTGAAAATAAATTCAAAACCCACCCCCACCCATCATTTCTAGGCCTTCCATACTTCACCACTGACAACGGGGAACCACATTGACCTCGGCTTTTTGTAACCATCCAAACGACTAGACACTAATCCTTGCACCACGGACTAGGCGGTTCGAGTTTTTCGTCGCATCCAAACGATTAGACACGGATCCTTGCCGGGCCTTCCGTCCTTTACCACTGACAACGGGGACCACAGAGACCCCTGTTTTTCGTGCCATCCGAACGACTGGACATTCTTCCTTAAAAGGCCTTCAGTTCTGTACAATTGACTAGACAATGTTTCATAATTTGGTCATGTTCGCGTGGGTGCGTTGGCAGCAGAATTAATATGTACATGGTCAATGGTATTGACGCGAAGAGAGGGGGTGGGGGTGTACACAAATCATATAAATCAGAGCTTTGCACTAAATTTCGACATTGCTTATCAGAAAAAAAAACTTGAATTAGACTAGTAAAAAAATTATTTTCTGGCAATAGAAAGTGTCGAATTTGTCGCAGGCACTTTGGGCCAGGGTCATTTAAGTTGTACAGCTGCACCCGGTGATCGAGTTTTATTTAACGGGGGAATAAGTAATATTTCATATTATAGCAGTAAATAATTAAAAATAGAAGAGTTTGAGATTCAAAGAACGTTGAAAATAAATTCAAAACCCACCCATCCAAACGACTAGACACAGATCCTTGCTAAGCCTTCCTTACTTCACCACTGACAATGGGGAACCAAAATTAATTGACCTCGGGTTTTCGTAACCTTCCGAACGACTAGACACTAATCCTTGCACCACGGACTAGGTTGTCCGAGTTTTTCGTCGCATCCAAACGATTAGACACGGATCCTTGCCGGGCCTTCCGTCCTTCACCACTGACATCGGGGAACCACGGTGACCTCGGTTTTTCGTACTATCCGAACGACTACACATTCTTCTTTAAAAGGCCTTCCGTTCTGCACAAATTAATGAGCCACGCTGGCCTTGTTTTGGTACACGGTTTGGTGATTTGGCGCTATATAAATGGACATATTATTATTATTATTACTCTTTTAACACACAATAAGAACACTGTATTAATTTCTATATATCAATAAAATATGCCTCAGGCCCATATTGTATCATAGATACACTAAATTTCGACATTGATTTTCAGAAAAAATATTTTTTTATTTTTAAACTTGAATTACACTAGTAAAAACTAAATATTTTCGGGCAATAGAAAGTTTAGAGCAGGTAGGCCTACTTGGGGCCAATTTCTTTGAAGTTGTATAGCTGCACCCGGTGACCGATTTTTATTTTAACGGAGGAATAAGTGATATTTCATATTATAGCAGTAAATAATTAAAATATTTCATAGGGATTATGAGAATAATGTATATCATGTATGTGTCAAGGTCATAAAACCTCCGCTCATAGTATCGTCAAGGCAACGTTCCAGTGGGCCGATTGTCTTCAAATTTACACAGATTGTACCTTGATATTCTAGCTATCACATATTAAAAAGAGAAGTGAGTGAGATTCCGAGAACAATGAAAACCATAAAAGTTTTTTTGCTTAAAAATTGCCGAATTTTATCGATTTTTGTTGTTCTTGATATCTGAATATTTTCTCCTTTTAATATGTGATAAATATCATCGCGGTGGAGCCAACCGCTAGAAATTCCAGAGATTTGGACCACTGGAACGATGCCTCAGCAGTCAAAAAAGGTCAAAAAAGGCGATTTCGGTTTCTAGTGTCGAAACATCGTTCCGATCATTTTAAAAAATTATCTTTTAAGGGTAATGTGTATAGTACTTATACCTATCACATACAGAAGACGCGATAAAATCTATTCGCATTTGCAATTTCAAAATTAATTAAGCCAATATTAAAATCTTTTTTTTAATAGGATCAAGATGGGGGTAAAGCACAGAGTCCGTGATGGTAATGGGCGTATTGTGTTTAAATTTCATGGTTTTCGGACAATCGGTGCCGGTGCCGCGGCGAAATTCCCCTATCCCCCCCTTATAAAAGCAGCAAACGACAGAACGCAGTGCCAAGAACAAACGACTTGAACGAATGCAGGTATCACCTTGAAAATTTCAGGGTATCTAGATACCAGCGTGAAATGTTTCTCGCCGGAAGTTGATGCTCATGGTACCTTTGGTTTTATCGTAGCGCATGCGCAAAGTCACGACGCACGGCAGGTGCCAGGAACAAACGACTTGAACAAATGCAGGTATCACCTTGAAAATTCTAGGGTACCTAGGTACTAACGTGAAAAGTGTGTCGCCGGAATTTGGTAGTCATGGTACCATTGGTTCCAGCATAACGCATGCGCGTAGTCAAAACCAGCCAACTCGAAAACAATCTTGTCGGCACGGAAAACATCAAAGGGGCAATTCGAATTTTTTTAAATATTCAAATGCCAAACATTCGAACATGAGCCAGGCCACCCTGTAATGTATTATTTTCGTTAATAGAAGATAGATTCTCTAAGCCACGACCAATTGTGTATGTTTTCAAGCCCATGAATGTCGATTTTTCACTATTGTTCATTTTCAATTCAAAATGTCGTCCATAAGTTAACCTAAATCGAAATTTGGCCTGGGACATTGTTTAGGCATTAAATCAGGGATTCGGAAAATATAATTCCCTTGTCTGTAAATAAAATATCAAATAAGCCTTAGGTTTTTTTTCACATTTCAAGATGTCGGCACTTCCGGTTTGTGCTACAAACTCCATTTTTTGTGTACGAACCAGTAGTGTCGTAGCTAGTACAAAAAATGTTTTTCGAGGCAATCTGACTTATATTTCGTCGATTTTTTGGACAACTTTGATCCTTAATATCACCAAGGGCAGATAATTTAGAAATTTTTAATGACATTTTTGAATTCACATGAGCGTGTTCTACTTACATACTAAATTTCATAGAAATCGTGCAATTATTAACGAAGTAGTTATTTTGATGTTTACTTCCGGTTCAAAATCACAGAGACGAATTTTCGAAATTCGAAAATCCGAATGTGCAGATTTGCAGTTAAGGAGTCAAGGTACACAAAGATAAAAAAATTTAGTAAAATAGTTCAATTAGTCACAAAAGTACAGCTAAATAGGTCAAATGCGTTTATTCGTCAATTTCGGTGATTTCGGATTCGTAAAACGTTTTGAAAATATATTTAATCCAAAGCCACCACCGATTCCTGGGGGGGGGGGGGGGTACATGTAGGTAAAAGTTTCAGAAAGTTCCTACGGTTAGATTCTGGGATATAAGATTTGCAGGAAAAACACACAAAAAAATAATAATAATCGGAATAATAATCTAAACAAAAACAATAAGCTTTCATATGTAAATACACATGAAATCCTAACAATAATTTTAACAGAAATACATATGAAAGCTTAATAATTATGACATTATTCAAACTTTGTCTGACAGCAATGGCTACTATAATATAATAGTCATTAAAAGTTATATGCACATATATATTATTGTAAATACCTATAGTCCTATTGCTGATAACGATCAAAGTGTTTACTTTAATACACTTTTAAATCAAATAAACAATATAACAAGTAATTATGAATCATATTGTGTAATAATAGAAGGGGATTTTAATAATATTAACAATGTACAAAAAGACCGCTACGGCGGTAATTATAAAATTTAAAAAAAGGGTCACCTGAAATAAACCTGGAGACAAAAATCACATTTTATTCAGAGTCCGATAGACTTCTGGCTTTTACCAGATTTCCTTTCGAATCTTTGTGCAAACACAGAAATTGTACCAACCTTTTTTAGTGATCACTCTGCAATATCACTAACTATAAAACTTAACAATGAAAGCAAAGGACCGGGTCTCTGGATTTTTAATGCCACTTTATGTCACGATAACAGTTATAAAAGACACATCATAGAAAATATAGATAAATGGAAAATATAAATAGGGGACTATGGGATTATATCAAGTACCAAATAAAAACCTATACAATAAGCTACTAAAAAAGAAAGCAAAAAGTAAAACAAAATTTAAAAAACAAGTTAACGAATGAAATTAAAACACTAGAAAATAATTTATCGGAGAATAATTATTCACAACTTTTGTATTTACAAAAGCCATTAGATCAAATATATGTTGAGGAAACCAAGGGAGCCATCTTGAGATCCAAGACAGTCTGGTATGAAAAGGGTGAAAAAAATACAAAGTTTTTTTCTAAATTTAGAGACGCGTAACACAAAATTAACATCCATATTTAGCATCCAAAACGCCAATGGCGAAATCACATTCTGTAAAAAAGAAATTACAACAGAAATATATAACTTCTATCAAAATTTATACTCAGATGGATGTTTAACGTCCTACTCAGAAAAACGAGAAATAAATGTTGTAACACATGATCTTCCGAAACTATGTGACTACCAAAGTCAGGAGTTAGAAGAAAAAATAAGCAATATAGAATGTCAAATAGCGATCGAATCATTCACAGACAACAAATCACCTGGAAATGATGGAATTACCATCGAATTTTACAGATCATTCTGGTCTTCCATAGCAAAATATATTTTAAAATGCTATGATAGTTCTTTCGAAAATGAATCATTGTCTTCATCACAAAAACAATCAATAATAAAACTTATACCAAAAACAGATAAGGATAGAGCACTGTTGAATAATTGGAAACCAATCACATTAATTAACGTTGATGTAAAAATAATTAGCAAAGTGTTAAATAATCGACTGAGGGAACATCTACTAATTCATCCATGTCAAACTGGTTTATACAAGGTCGTCATATTCAAGAAAATACTAGGGTAATACATGACCTAATACAGATCTCTAAAAAGAAACAAATCACAGGTTTTCTGATGGCATTGGACTTCCGTAAAGCTTTTGATAGCATTTCTCACGACTTTATTTTTAAAACTTTAAAGATGTTCGGTTTTAAATCAAACTTTGTCAGATGGATAAGCAATCTTTACAAAAATATAATGTGCAGTTTTAAACAAAGGATTTACTACTAACTATTTTGATGTTAAGCGGGGTGTCAGACAAGGTGGTCCACTAAGTTCAAGTATCTTTAATCTTTGCATTGAAATACTATTAAATCAGATAAGACATAACATAAATATATTTGGAATACAATTTGGAAAACAAAATATTAAGGTCACAGCCTTTGCTGATGATGTTGCAGTATTTTTAAGAGATTATAAATCTGCAAGACATCTACTTGAGGTCTTTAAACTCTTTCATAAAATATCAGGTTTAGAAATCAGCTTATCAAAAACTGAAATATATAATCTTGACTATAAAAACTTTCATAATGATGCAGAAATCAAATCTCTCGGAATTAAAATATGCACAAATCACATCAAAATATTAGGAATATACTTTTCCTGTGATGATAATATATCATTTGAATTAAATTTCAACAATAAATATCAAGAAATCGAGCAAGCCTTAAGTAAATGGAACAAACGATATCTATCATTCATGGGAAAAATACAGATTGTAAAAACATTTGCCGCTCCTAAAAATTTATATCCTTTATTATCACTACCAATTCCTGTTAACTTAATTAAAGAATTTTACAGAATAGTATATAAATTTATCTGGGATGGAAATGATAAAATTAAACGAAATGTATTAATTCAAAACTATGAAAAAGGTAGACTTATAATAATAATAATAATAATCGCGTCATTTTACAAGGGTATCCTAGTGATTGATATTGAATCAATGTTAAATGCGCAATGTATATTTTGGATAAAGAAAATTGTAGATGATAAAACAGAACAACCTTGGAAAGTACTATACAACTTTATGCTAAAAGAGTACGGTGGACATATACTGCCAGTGTGTAACTATAAATCGACATTAATACAACTACCAACATTCTATATAAAAAAAAACTCTATGAAAATTGGGAAGATGTATTTACAAGACACATTGATAATCTTAAAGGTCAACTTATTTGGAATAATAGAAATATAATAATAAACAACAAGCTAATATATAATTCAAATCTATTAAATGATAATATTGTATCTGTAAAGATTTAAATACTGCTAATTATAACAGTGAACAAAATAAATTAACTTTTCAAGGTATCAAGTCGTAAATAGGAAAGCTGTTAAACCTTTCCACTTGTATCTATAATCCTAGGCCGATATCAATTTGTAACTATCTTAACATAATATACAATAACTCAATCCGTAAAATTAGATCTAAAGATGTGTACAATAAATTAATCCTAGAAAAACTCACTTATCCAACATCGTTTTCAAAATGGCAGACGTCTTTAAATGACGTCATCACTGTCGATGATTTTTATAAATATTTTAAATTAATTTACCGGATACAAAACTTAGAACATTTCAGTATAAGTATCTACATAATATAATATATACAAACGACACTTTACTCAAATGGAAATTAAAATCTTCTAACTTGTGTGATTTCTGAGTGCCGCCATTGAAAACATAGATCATCTTTTCTACTACTGTTATTGCTCTAATAAAATCTGGTCCGAATTTCATAAACTAATTAATAAATTAGATGTAGGAATCATTTTAAAAAAGCAAAATATGCACTTTGGGTTTTTTGACCAACGCACTTTTCTTAACAAGTCAGACTGGACCATAACAAACCATCTATTATTCTTAACTAAATATTTTATCTATTGCGAAAAAATTAAAAATAGTGCTCCGCAAAAGATAAAAATACCTATCGTTTATAAAACACATAGCTAATATAGAAAATAACATTCATAACGAGATTGGACACGTATATTGGAAATGAATTTATGATATCAATATGTAATGTTGTATGTTTTTATGTAGTATACTTTGTTTTTGCTTTTGTTTTTGTTTATGTATTGTATTGTATTTTGTTGTATTATATAGTTTTGTAATGTAATAATAAATCGAATTATCTTGCATTCAAAACATCACATGGCACTATTAATAGTTTTTAAAAATGCAATAATCGTGTCATGCATGGAGGAGTAAAATCCACATTCACTAAATTATCATCGAGATTTTGGATCATAAGAGGGTGCCAATATGTACGGAAATCGTATTCAGTGAAACCAACCAAAATCCGCAAAAAACTTAAAGGAACTATCCCGATTTGAACAGTCTGAGTACGTATGAAATTTAAACGGTAAAATATAGAGGAATAGTATATTTATCTTGCCTCAAAATTTTAGCTTAAAATATTCAGTTGTCTGGACACGTAACACTTTTAAGATTTTAACGTTAGGTGACCTGACAATCGATTCCTGTTCCTTTAGAGGTCTATACAATGACTGAACCCGTAATCCATGAAGTTACAGTCCGATACATACCAACATCGAAAGGAACCGAGATCTTATGGTGATAAACCTATATTTTAAGTTTCATCGAAATCGATTATAAAATGTGACCTGTAGAGTGTTAACAAACCATTGTGGACAGACGGACGGATGGGTAGGGCGACGGCAATATACGTCCACATGAAAATGTGGGCGTATAAAAATGGTGGAAATGTTGGGGTGACAAATGTCCAGAACGACTGGGATATTGCTTCCTACAAGGAAAAAATGCTTGTTCTGGTTAAATTGTGGCAAAATTGCACCAACCCCTGATATGAACATTTTCAACAAACCCATCTGATGACATTATTAAATTTGAGTAGTTATGCAAGCATTAATTTCTACATCGAAATGGGATAATCTGGAGATTTTGTGTAAATATTCCTGATTTTTAGGCAGAATTAGGTGTAATTACAATTCTCGTCACTTTATCTGTGCTTTCTGAAGCTGAATAAGCCAAACTTGAGAAATTTGCAGTTAAATCACAATTTGTCTCCAAACTTTGATAATTTGTTTTCAGTTTTTCTATAGTCAAAATATTTTATACATATTTTCTGCATAATATAGTCTTCATATTTTCAAAACTAAGGCATATCAGCCACAGCCTTGTCATACACAGACAGGCCACAAATCACTTATGATTTCCCCATTGACTTTAATGTCAATTCTCGTCTCTTAGACCTGCTATATCTTTTTCGCAAATTTTCGTTAGGTAGAACGCTTTCTGCCACAGACGGCCCGAAAGCTTGTATTAGGTTCACCCCTACATTTCAACCTAAACAACTTCTCAACTCTTGTATCCTTCCGCCTCAAGATCATGAATATTCACCAAAACCTGATAGAAAATTATTTTCAAATCCTTTTCTTCGATTCTACACCAAAAAATTAACAAAAAATCGCTATGCAAAAGGGCGGGATGGGGGTGGCTAAAGGGAGAGAAAGACTAAAAATATTGGTGAGCTGTCTCCTGATGTCATGTGGACTATAGTAACAAACAGTATTTTCTTACCTATGATCCACCTAAAAACACGTAAATAAAGCACTCTATGGCCATCACGATCTATCTATCCAATTATATGATATGAATGTTGACCCGGTAGAACGCTTCATAATGTATTGATACCATTCACTCAGATGATGCGTATACGGGAGAAATTACTTTGACTCTTAAAATTTAAGTTTATCTTCTCAGATATGGTATTGTAGTCAGCTAATTTTACGTTTAAAGTGGCAGCTGCGGCGCGTGCCTGGGCTCGTCCGTTTTTAACAAACGACGAGAATTGGGTCCTATTTTATCGATTAACATATTCTTTTGTCATGCTCGCTACGTGGAGACGTGCTCTGCAATATTAAGCTCCGATATACTCTACTGTTTATGTCCTAGTAAATTCAAATGGACGGCTAATGTTTTATACATCTCTAATTTTAAATGACGCTCTATGTGCTTTCTCTGTTTCTCTGTTTATCAAAAATAAACAAACACACCACAAAGGGATTTAAAAAATGTAAAACAATAAAGCCAAGGATCTTTTTTACCAAAACATCAAAGAGAAAGCATCTAAAGAAACATAACCTAGTTATAAAAGCCCATTTGTAAATAGACACAGTGTGTAAAATGAGAAAATATAAAAATCAAAGTAAATTTTTATATCAATGGTATTATTGTATTATTAGAAATACATCGACCGTGATGAACGGTGTAAATTAATTAAAGGGTCTTTCTAAACCCGGTGAACAGGCTACAGGCAATTCATGTTGTGTAATATTACCGATAAACTGGAGTCAGGTAATGAAATATTGCAAATCACAAATACACTGATTAGACAGTGTGACTTGGCTTGACCTACAAAGCAGCCATTGTCCTTTATACACCAAATTGACCTTAGCAATAAAAAAGATAATGTTTCCAAAAAAAAACCAATAAATATTATCTGTTGATATGCTACACAGTATATTTGATTAAAATGGTTCGTTGAAAGAACGCCATTTTGTATTTATCGGTGACAATGTTAGAACAATAAAAGTACACCTTTAATTCATATGAATTTTAAAAATGTATGTAGTATTTACAGTACCTCTTTTTGTTTTCTTGTCGACGTATTTATTGGCACGATTTTTTATGTTCGGTGTAAATATATATGCCCTGTTGAACAAGCAATCAAATATAGTTAATGATACACATGCCACCAGCCCCGTTGTAAATTTACACACTCCATTCTTTGATTGCCCACTTTTTTTTTATCGCCAACCTATCGACCGACACAAAATTCTGTACTCCTCATGCACTTTCTGGCTAGGCACCAAAATAATATCACTCGCTGCCCTCAGCACCGCAATGGTCTTACCCATATGTCTGAAGATGATGTGCAAAAGTAATTATCGAAATTTTCGGTGGATCATAAGTACAGAATAGACTGGAGCATGCGTGAAACAAATAATAATAAGCCCACTACACAAGTAGCAGAAGGAAGTGGTATCAAGCCAAGTAACTGGTCACGGGGTAGGTAGCTGTTACTCTCTTTTATAGATTAATGTTGTTCTGTTGTCAATACGCGCCCCGAGGGCTCGCGCGGTCCTCCTCGTGTATTGATCGAACTATTTCAGCGCGTGCTGCAGTCAACAACTGGCGATTCAGAGCTTACAGCGTTAGCTGACACAATATTTTAAAAAGCCAGGGGGCTTTTATAAAATATTATTGGTATATTGACTTATTGGTTGGATCAATGAATGGCATAATATTGTAATTTGTGCGCATTTTCTTCTTAAAGGGCAATATTAGTGCCAGTCAATATCACATATGTGATAGGTTAAACACCTTCGAAATATTATTTTATCACAGACATCATTGCTACGATATATGCATAGTCAATGTTTCAACAATCAGAAGTGACGAACTCAAAAGTAAAATACGAGTTATCCTTCTATATAACAGACTAAAGAGACCGGTGTTAAAAGATACATGGGCGAATTTCTGCTCACTAATAATTCCTTCAAAGACCAAAAGTTGATGTGTGACACTGTGAAAGGATATCTGCCAATTCGTAAAAAAATTGACTGTCACTTGACAAGAAAAAATAATAGAAAAAGTCCGTGCATTGCCTTGTTTTTAAAAGTATAGAATGAACTAACACACGTGAATGTACGGACTGTTTCTATTTTTCTCGTGTTCTCTTATCTAATGAAATTCAATTGCTGCTTTGAATTGTCAGATATACTCTTGTAGTCTTATATAACAACTTTTGACTTGGAGTGAATAATCAGGAAACAAAATGTGTCCATGTATCTGGTATCACTCGTCACTTTAGTCAGTTATATAGAGGGGTAAATCGTATTTCCTTTTGGAGGCAGACCGCCATCAATTTCACAATTGATTTCAAAGTTAATTCTGGCCTCTTTTCCACAATTTTCGTTGGGCTGAATGCTTTTCACTACAGACAAATTTGTGAGAGGTTGACCACCAAAATTTAGAGATACATAAACTTGAAGAAGCATACTAAAAACATGAAACTAAAAACATATCACCGTAGCCAAACTGATAACCCCGTTATCCTTCCGCCTCATAATCCTGAATATTTACCAAAACCTGACAGAAAATGTCAATATGTCAATTCAAACCCGCTTCATCCATTCTAAACCAAAAAATCAACAGAAATGGGAATGCAAAAGATGTAGTGCGTAGTACTATACTTTTAGATCTCCAATCTTCCTAAACGGTGTATTTTCTTCCGTGACTCGGTTACTACTATTCTACAGTTTAGGTTCTTTTTTTAATATTTTATTTCTACAAAACTGAAAGCGTTAAACATTATTCTTACTAGTCTATAACCAATGGCTGGTATGACAGGCGGTGTGAGCTCTTTCGAATGCTATTTCCCCATCGTTTTTATAGGTGCCTATTCCTTTGTCTGTATAGCGACAGGGATTGTTACCTAATTTAGTCAAGAAATATGATATATGTTGTATAACAAAGAAAAATGTATATGACCAAGATGTTCATTAATCTATAGTCTAGTTATCGTATCTAAGTAACCAGCATAATAAAATATACTATTCACAAAAAGTAGGGGATATTTGATTTTAGGGGCATAATACTAAAATATGCAAATGACTACGAAAAAAAGTGACTATAGAACCTAACAAAAGAAACATTTCCAGTTACACGTGACGCCCAAACGCACCAATAGCTACCGCATGGAATGCAGAGGATGCTTGGGATCATCATGGGGGTACAGCCCAAGATTTGCACGACTCTGACTTTGAATGTTACAGTCATTGTGGCATTGAATTCCAGGGTGGAAACATCAGTTTAATTGTTTTAGTGACCAGAAAACAAATTTTGATATGCGTCGGCTTACCCAAAATGAAAGGTTACGTGCCCTTAGCATGCTACAGATCGGCACAACACGGGCGGTTGTGGCGCGGACGATGAATGTTTCTCAGTCTGTCATAAGCAGGCTATGGTCCAGATACCGTGATACACAATCTGTACAGAACAGATCGACCACGCTCAGGACGACCAAGGGTTACAACTCAAGCCCAGGATCGATTTATCCGTACCTTGACCTTGAGAAATCGTGTCATCACAGCAAATCAGATCAGCGCTCGTCTTCAAACAGACACTGGTGTGAGAGTGAGTGGCCAGACCATTCGGAATCGACCGCATAGGGGTCACCTTCGTCAACACTGGGATAATCGACACTGGAGCAATGTGATGTTTTCAGATGAGTCAAGGTTCACTGTTGATTTTTCGGACAGGTGTGGCGTCGTCGAAACGAGCGCTTCCGAGACGTTAACGTCATCAGACATGGTCGATTGTGTGGGGATGCATCACTGTTGCTGGAAGAACGGCTTTACATGTTGTTGCAGGGCATGTTATAGGCCAGTACTACCGGGACAACATCTTGGCAGTCCATGTTGTGCCATGGCCGCCGTTTCATCTTCCAGGATAACAACGCAAGATGTCGCAGGGCCAGGATCGTTACAGGTTACCTCCAACAACAGAACATCACCACATTACCTTGGCCAGCACTGAGTCCCGACCTCTCCCCTATCGAGAATGTCTGAGACATGCATGGACAGAGGTTACGTCAACGTCAACAACGTACTGCCAATGTCCAAGAACTTGCTGCTGCGTTGTAACAGGAATTGGACAATCTGGACCAAAATGACCTTAGACGTCTCGTTAGGAGTATGCCACGTCGGATCAATGCTTGTTTGGCAAACAGAGGAGGATTTACCCGTTACTGACTTTGTTGTGATGCTGTGGTTACTTTGCTGTTTGACCCCGGGTATCATTTTACCCTTATAATGGTCAGTCTGTGCCTTACTTAGTCTAACGATCATTTGGAATAAATCGATGAATGTGAACTTCGTTTCATTTTGTCATTTGTTTCTTTGTTAGTTTCATTAGGTGACTTTAATAACACTTAAAAATCAAATATCCCCTACTTTTTTTGAATAGTATACTTTCTATATTTTTAGGTATTAACTTAGAATCAATAGTATGAAAGATAACAATATTGTTTGAGTCATCATATTTCTCAATTCTTTGTACTAAGACCCCAACGTTCTGTTATTGTTAAATATTTCGTAAACAATTAATTTGCGTTTCAGAATAAACTTATATAATAATAATATTTTACATAGTTCTTCTTTAGCACAAATCCCTGCCATCCATATTAATACATTACCTCCCCTGCTTTAGGATTTGTGCTTACTATTAGTTATAATTATTCATATAACATGCAAATATATACTATTACTATACGATTTCCATCCTATAAAATCGTAAAACAAAGCTATTATAGTAAAAAAAATCACAAATAATCGAAAATCGCATGCATATAATACTTAATGTATGACATATATTCAGTCCTAGTATTCTATTGTTTTTTAATAAATCACTTCACCTAAACACGAAACAAAACTGTTTTAAATGTTTATTCTCTGACAAACTTGAAACTGAAACTGATTTATTTTCAGAAAGATATCCACTTTTGTCAAAATGTTCTGCTACTATACACATCACTAGATTCTGTTCTTCCGGAATTCTGTTATTAAGAGTGGTGGGAACAGTAAGTTGTTGTCCTTGGTGACAGATTGGTGGCACTGTTTTCTCTGCACTGACCTCTGTTCGATTTTCACAGTTTTTCATTCCAAATCAATGACATAAACTTTGAATTTTGGTTTGCTTTTATAGCAACATACAATTCCAATAAAAACTATTATATATTAGTATATAATACCAGATTAGCCAGGATTTATCTTCGTCCAATTGCCTCAAATTATGCGATTCATAGATCAAATTTTCCATAGATTTGGGGGCAACTTGATAAGGGTATAATTAGTGAGAACTTTATACAAATTTTTTTTTATATATATATTCTTAACTATTTCAAAATCACCTTAATTAATTAGTTATTTACGCAAGAAAATATAATATTACAAGAAACTGGCAATGGCTTTCAAAAACTGTTTTGTCTTTTTGTTTGACGAATTTTCCGATATTTTTCTTTTTATTACATTCAAGGGCAGCTACACCCATGTTACGTTTATCATCAGAGGTATCAATTATTTGACTTGATGACAAACTGGTATCGTTTTCGTTTTCATTATCTTGAGCAGCACGAGGCCCCAGACGCTTGGATAATTCCATTAAAGGTATATCTCCCTCGTTTGATGCGCTGTCGGTTCTTTCTCGCCGTAAACGTGTACCCAGTTGGGTTAAGGGTACATTAACATCGGACTCGTTGGTTTTCATATCTGAGCTAGAATCTATGGAGCCGTGTCGTTGCCATATTAAGAGAAAATATCACAGTTAAAATGGCAAAATTATCATAGTAAAAATGGTAAAAATGACCATTTTCGTGATTTTTCACTTGTGCTAGTTGTAGATATTACATAACATATAATCACCATAATAATAGTATTAAAACAAAAGGTATCGCCAAAAGTTAACATCGTAAAAATCTACTTGAGTTTTTTTTACTTTCTACTTTTCGCATTTGCAAATTCACTGTGACTTTTTCATCTTTGCATTGTCAACTATAGCTACGTCTACACTAGCAGCATTCACCGTCTACACTAGCCTTTTAAATGCCGATTTTTTCCTAAAACCCGGCCTTTTCAATTTCTCAATCGTAAAACCCGGCTTTTTAAAATCCGGCAATAATTGAGGGATTTTTCAGAATCAAATAGCCGGCTTTTTAAAAAAAACTATTTTTTTTTATGTGTGTAGACGGTAAAACCCGGGTTTTATCGGGTACCCTTTCCGAACTTCCGTATATTCATTACATTGGCATTGCTCCCGGTTCTAAGATCATAGCCACAAAGGATGTTAATCGAAAGTGTGTTTGGCGGATATACGATCGTAATCGTCTTGCACGTCGTTTTCTCGCCCTCTTCCGTAAGTCTGTCAGCTATCTGCTATATTCCATAAGCTGGATATATAACTGAACCAAAGTAACCAAAGTAATCATTATTAATATATTATCTCTGCAAAATTGACTGAAGCCGATGGCGTAATAAATAAACCGGAAGTTCCACAAATAACGAAGGTCGGTGTTCATCGTCTTTTACCGTTACAAAACTTCAGTCAGTGTAGATGATACACTTTAAAAAGCAGGCTTTTACTAGCCTAGTGTAAACGAAGCTTATGTTTTTTCCACCACTAAAATTTCTCCAGAGGGCGTGGTTCCGGGTTTAGCCGAAGTTGACGTCATAGGACGTCAATATTTAATTTCTTGGCTAAAATTATTGCTCCTGTGGTAGAGTGATTGTATTTATTTTATCGGCATTTTAATAGGATCACAATACTAATTTAATTTTAGATAATATGTAACACATCACTGCCTTTTTAAACTATCTTTTTCTATCCACTCGTTCTCAGGTTCCAGTGAGTTCTAACTCACCCTGGTAGTTTATTTAGGAGATAAACACTTCCTGTTACGTATTAAGAGGGTGTTTATTGTCCATTTAACCATGCTTGAATAATTAGAACACGAAACGCGATAGCGTCGAGTTGTTCTAATGTATGATTCAAGCATGGTTAAAAATTGACAATAAACCCCCGATAAATATGTCAATACATTAGACCGTCCCTATCTTTCCTGCAAATATAAAATGTTTGAGTCAATGTTATTCCGATATTGACAACAAAGAATATCGTTTGGAGATTTTTAAAAGAACAGGAAATTAGTATTGATATTATCAATGAAATGTTTGACCACATTTTTTTTAAATTTTTAACCCTATACTTCCCACATTAGTAATTTTATTTTAAGGGAAAGACCAACGACTTTAAACAAGGTTTCCATAAATCTTAAATATATATTTATAAATAATCCCCTCTGTAACACACAGCAAAAAAGGTTTTGTAAGCGAGAAATTAATTTTTATTTAAACCGGAAGTGACATAGTTGGTTCAACACGCTCACTGGGCTCTATAGTAAGCATACAGATTTGGCACAAGTTTACTACTGTATTGTGTCCACGCGTCGTCCTTTGTCCAAAAATCTGATCAAATATGCGGTGCGACCTATAAGAGTCAATTTACAGGTCCTAAATATTAGCGATTTAGCTCCTTTAAATATTAAAGTAGCTAAGTCTTTAACTCAATATCATCCAAAATCTTCATCTTTGAAAACACGAATTATTTGTCAATTAAAATCAACTTTGATACCGTCATCATACTTGGAAAAGATGGGCTTCTGATATCCAATATTTGAGACAAAATAAACATTTTAGGATTGGTACACTTATCGTTTCAGCCCCAGTTCTAGCAATAGACTCGGGGAACGAGGCTTTACACATTGCACGAAATCAAACGGTGTATGTAGACCGGAATAACCAGACGCTAGAAATTTACATTTGATTAAGAATGCTGGCTTATTTCGCGGAAAATAATAACATACTTGATTTGAAATTAAGAGTAAAAACAGAAACGATTGAATGTAAATCAGATTATATACATTCATATTACAGTTTTATATGCGTTGCGACCCACTTTTGTCAATTTCTATTTCCTAAATATTAGAGAGTTAGCTCCTGTAAGTCTGAGAATGCTTTGTGAACTCGGGTCCGTAAGTGTATTTGAATAATGTATCTGGAATCTACGACGTAATTGTACTAACATATTGACCCTTTCTATACAGACCATGGATGGTTTCTCTAATCACACTTCTGTCGAAACTGTCAAATCGAGAATTATAGTTCCGCTTCTTACGGGGTCTTACGGGCTTATTGGCATTTTATACCCACCCAATGGGTACTTTGAGGGCTGCCGCAACACGCTTAAAAATGTTACTGAAGCGGTTAGTATTTGATCGAAAGAACACGATTAAATTAAGAATACACCCAGATACTTCCGACGTTAGCTTCATGATCACTGTAAAATTATTTATACCAAAAAGAAGATGGGATATTTTGAGTTTATGTATGACTTTATTTTTACGAGTATCCGTGCAATCACTGATAATTTCATTGTGAATAAAATTTGATAGACTGGCGATCAATGGTTTCAATATAAAACTCATATGTAATTGCCTTTAATTGATATTTTTTGTCGCCCAAAATCAAAACGATCGTAATGATCTACTTTGTTTTTATTACGACACATGGTTGTCAAACATCTGTCAAAACTAAACCCCCCTCGCAACAGCTGTATTGGGATCGTCAATCACGTGACGACACCATTGTTGTTTTCCACTCTGTTGAAATTACAAGTAAATAGTCAAATTTTTCGAGAGAGAACTGTTTTTATTCCTTGATATATTTTTAACAGAACAAAATATTACACAACTGGAAAATAAGTGATCCCTTTTTCAGTTACTTATTTGTGACCGAAGTATCAATGAGTCAAATGCCAAGCTACATCCTGGTTTTATACCATATGGATAGTATTATTGACAGATTTTAAACATACATTATGCAAGAGCTAAATCTGCCTTTTATGGGTCTTTCTTCAGACCTCACAATGCTGACATGTTCTCTTAATTATAAATTAGACAAAAACCAGACCACAATAAACTCTCGATTGTATCTGATTTCTGTGGTATTAAACAGTTTAGCCATATTTTGATTTAATTTAAAAATGGAGGAGCAAGATTTAACTTCAGACAACCAATACGGAGGTTGCTATTATTGCACATGTCTTGTCAAACCTTTAAAGGCTCATAATATCTTTGCTCGCAATAGAGTAATTTGAATGGAATTTTCAAATTATTATTCATTTTACATTATCAACTTTTAAACTATTATAGCAAGAATGGCCAGCTTTGTATCTAAATCTTGCATAATGTACCTTTAATTACATAAAATACCATATTCGAAAGCATACAGTACACAAATATTGGATGATATTTAAAAAAGTATGTACAAAATATAAAAAAAGGGTTATAAATACATTATAGTTGCTTAGACTAAAGATGAATGAGAAATCTTTGCAAATGATTTTAGGGGGTTTATTATTGTTATTTACAAGCATTTATATAGTGGCATTTCCACCAAAGTGCCCTATGACACTTACAATAAACATAACAGATTATTAATTTTTTTTGGACAAAACAGATATTTTTTAGATTGAAAAATCAAATGTAAAAAAAATGAATGAAAGTTGGGTAAAGTTTTCAAACCCTAGCATAGATCATACCTAAGATTGTCATGAATTGAACATGTAATATATCAGCACAATAAACAAATTTTTACATGCAAAGCACACATACAATAAAAAAAAATGGTATGTAATAAAAATAAAATATTGACCAATAATAAAAATATAAACTAATTATATTATAAAAACACAACACAATTAATATGGAAAAACAATCTCTTATTGTTATCAAAGAGATTGTTTATATTATATTCATTCCCACTTGTCGTACCATTCTGGCTCCTGCATTCTTCGACAGTGGTAGCTGCAGTAACTAATGAAACCCATTTCATGAACAAACCCCATATAATCCCCATATTTACCCCTCCCACCCGAATATCCCGGACCCTCTTCTTAATATAGCATTTCACAAAACTCACATTTCTTAACCATTTTGGTTCTTTCACAATAACACATCGGTTTAATACCTCGAAAAAAGGTAACTTTTAAATTATTTAAGGAATATAAATAAAGTGATGTCCTCCAGCACAGGAGATATGGTTTATTAGGAATTATAATTTATTGACATGTGGATATATGTGTCAGATTTCTTGCCATACAAGAGTTTTAAAATTCCTTTTTAAATTCTAACAAACCATTATTTTTAATATAGTGTAATGACTGACGTCCAGCCATAAACGAAAGATTTGTTTACATATTAAGAAAATATTTTCATATTAACTTACTGCGTAGCCAAGCTAAAGGACAGGAACTAAACGATTGTCGGTTTATCACTGCTGCAAATCTTTTGTTGACCAATGCAACCAATCACGAACGATAGAACTGTCAATTTCAAGCCAATCAACTTAGATCCGTTGATCGTGTAACTACTGATCACTAAAACAACAGCTAAATACGATAGCAAGACCGTATGTTTATTAATGACAAAACTCTTAACTAAACCACAGGAATCTGACCTTCTATCCGTATATTAATGCATACATCATGTCGTGCATACTACATAATAAAAGAAGAACAATAATACAATGTCTTTTGAAGACTCAATTTTACCTGTTCTCGCTTCGGCTCGTTATTTTTTCAACAATTCGTAATGTCAGCCATCAAACCTCTGTCGATTCACTCAGATATGTATTTTTATCTTCAATCCAGTCGTTTTGATTTGCATAAATACTCCCACAAAACGATATCATAGCCATTTGTATTGTTTCCAATATTTACATTATTTTCGTCCATTTCCATTTTGTCCTCACCGCTTTGCGCTGACGTCACAATTAGCACCCATTCGACTAGCAACCTATTCGATCATTGCATGTCCCTTTAATGACGTGTCACTAATTTTTTCCGCGTTTTTTGTAAGCTCGCATGACTATAAGGCTGTGTTTTTACCGCCATCTTTTCTGCTAAGTCGCCCATCCAATTTCTGTTGTTGACATGTTGATTTCTTTAGTTCAGAGATAAAACCCTTCAGGTTCATATAAATATATTGTTATATTGATATTCAGTGAATCATATTATAGTATGAATTAAGTATTTTGTACAGTATCTGTTATGAAAAGTTAGTGAGATGGCCAGCTATTATTGCTCACTGTTAAGAGTCGCCATTAATTCACAAAATCAACCTTATGATATGTATCAGCTTTGCAATGTTAGGGTTAGATCATATACTATGTATGTTTGTCGATATCGTAGTCTAATAAGCAAGTTATTTATGAATATTTAGATGTATGTTATAAAACCTAAAATCACCGCTGAGTCATTAGTTGAACAAGAGTTATCTCCCTTCAATCATTGGGATTATTGTCAATGTTTACGTTTTTCTGAATGAGTTTCATTTGGCTTATGATTGTTAATTTTATTCTTTCAGAATGCAACTTTGCAACTACATGTATGCAACTCCCCAGAACCATATGTGAATACATATGTTAGATATATTTTAGTGTACCTATTTAAGATATTTGATGTCAACACAAAGAGTTTTAACTATTAGTTTGTGTTGTTTTCAAGAATGAATGAATGAAATGGGGTTTAACGTCCTACTGTTATGCACTTAACCTGAGCTAATTGAAGACGGGCATACGCCATACAGTGTGCTATGAGGGAAATTTTGCCCGGGCAGCGGCGCTACGGCCTACTCCTATATCGAATTCCAACTGCCAAGGGATCTTTAACGTGCATTCCAATGTGTACACGGGACCTCGGTTTTTCGTCCCATCCGAACGACTAGGCAGCTGTCCTTGTCAGACCCTCCTTCTGCATCAGTGACAAGGGGAAATCTCGTCGGAAAATCGAGATGAACTTTCTCGGCCAATGCAGGGATCGAACACTCGACCTCCAGGCTAGCGAACCAGCGCCTTTTTTTTTCTTTTTTTTTTAAATTTTTATTCACAGAAACAAAAGTATATACATTACATTAAATACATTTCATAAATTCATAATTAGATATAAATATAATACTAACATATAAACACCCAGGCAAAAAGTTATATTACAGAAATAAAAACAAGTATTTTTGGTTATTTATAATGTACAAAAGCATAATAAGGGTAAATATATTATGTACAATTAAAAACATTGCCCGGATTTATACACTTATACATAATTTTTAGTATCCATATTAAATCTTTGAATTTCTGTTCTTTTAAATAAAAAAAAAGGTACTGAAAATGATGTTGTAACATTGACATAAAAAGTTTAAAAACATTTACAATTTTATCAGTCTTTAGGAACATATTTCTACGTCTAATTATAGCTAGTCTAGCAAAGGATAGTAGTAGAATTAAAATATTATTCTTTTTATTACCTTTAATGACTTGGACACCGAAAAGTAATATTTTATTAAAATGGACAGTGCTAAATCCTTCTGGGTAAAAATTAATTAATATAGATTTTAAATTATTAATAAACTCTGAGACATCTGGACAATTAAGAAATAAATGCTGCATATTTTCTATATCACTTAAACAAATACAACATAGAGGACTATCAATAGTTTTATACTTGAAGAGTTTCTCATGTGTATATTTAAAATACAGATGTGACCACCTCCTTTGATGTTGGCGTACCATTATTTCAAATAATGTTCGGGCAACTTGCCAATAGTACATTATTTCAATATTAGACTGGCATGATGTTTTTCACTGTAAGCGCACGTGCGGAGTCTGTATTTTAAGTAGTTTAATCGTCTCGGGGCTTAGACAATCGTCTTAGACATTGCGTAATATATTGTAAAAACACTCGGACCTGACGACAATATATTACTTAATGTCTCGCCCTCGACCATTAAACCACACATAATGTTATGAGCTATTTTAAAATCATTTTCTATGCATTCATTGCTCTTTAAGTAATAACCTATGGATTTCCATACATTTTTCCAATCAATATTGTAATTAAACTGGTTCCAAAAGTTAAGACTAGTGGGTTCTTTATAAAATTTCTTTTTTAGAACATTATAAAAATATTTAGATGTACAATTTGTAATTGGTATATATTCATCATTAATGTGTATATGGAGAATGATATGTTTATTAATAACATGACTTTCTTTATCAATTATAGCAAGCCAGTCATTTGAAAGGCATGAGCATATGGTTTTATAATATTTTTCAATCTTAACAATATCCACATCATCATTATAAATGGTACACAAATCAATTATGTGGATTAAGGGTAATAAACCGGGTATAACACAATAGCATATATCAGAAACTGTTACAATCTTATTGGTAATAAAGAGATCATAATGAAGAGACGTATTATTATATAATATAAAAGGGTTATCAAATAATGGTTGGTTTAAAATGTCATTATAACCTAAAGGTGGTATTATTTTATTATTATTAATGTTGTTCCATGCAATTAAAACAGATCTATAAAAGTCTGGTATATTATGTAAGCCACTTGGAACAGGTTTTAATGCAAATATTTCAATATCTATATTCATATAATGATATGAATTAAGGAAATAAGTAAAAAGGTGTTTCCATATAGCTTGAAAGGTGGTATCATTGTATTTCTTTAAAATATTTAATCTAAAGGCGTCTTGTCTTAATACAAGTTTGGGTATATTTAAGCCGCCTTGGTCATATGAACCTAAAACAGTAGAACTTTTCACAAGAGGCGTTTTATTAAACCATATAAAATCTTTAATACATTCTTCAACTCTATTAATAATATAATTAGGTATATTTAAAACTCTCAAGGGGTACCATAACAAAGACATACATAATGAGTTAATAACACAGGATTCTCCAATCAAAGTAAGTTTCCTTTGTGACCACATGTTTAAAATTCTTTAAATTTTATTAAGTTTTAAATCTCAGTTTTTATAGTTACAAGCATTAGAATTTGGTCCTAAATGAATACCTAATATTTCAACACAATCATAAATAATTTTTACTTGTACAGGAAGTGAAATATGTTCATTTCTAACAGATCCAGCGGGTAGTAATTCAGATTTTTCTATGTTTATTTTTGCGCCAGAACATTTGCAATATGGTTGTATTTGTGTAAATGTATTTACGACTGAGTTCACGGTGGCTAAGCAAACCAGTGCCTTATCCACTTAGCCACCGTGATCCCCATGTTGTTTTCAAGAGTTTATGAATATTGTATTACTGAAATTTATCGTCTGAACTTTTTCCCCCGTGGATAAATTCGAATAAATTCTTCAACAAGGAGACAAATCTTTGGAACAGTTTTTTCTGAAGGAAACCTGAGGACATTTTTCTTCTAAAGACCTCCTGTGCAAGAGAGATTTAATTTGATGAGAATTTAAAGAGATCAACATGTCGGATCCAGAAGAGACCGTAGCAGAAATACATCATCAACCTTCTGATGAAACACCAGAGTTAAAAGAAGCCAGAAATAGAAGCAAAATATTAAAAGGTAGAATCACGAGAGCCATCAATAGAGTGAGAGTAAATATTCAAATAAAGGATAAAAATATCCGAAGATTTACAAAGGAAGTGAGTGAAATAAAGAGAGAAACTGACAATGTAAGAGTTATTAATAATAGTCTTTATAATTTAGTTCCTGCATCAGAAATAGTAAGACTGGATAAGTGGGATGATGACTTAGTTTCCGATATATTTAGTATTGAGGAAGAGTTAGAAGATTATATTAAATTGTTAGAGAACAATCAAAGTTTAACAGAGAAAACTTCAAATAATGAGTCAAACACTTCAACCCCATCTGTTGATGTTAATCCTTCGCAGCAAGAAGAAATCGTCCCATTACAAGATTCTGTAGAGTCACCACCTCCAGTACAGAATGACATAATTCCTTCATCATCTAATGTTCCTGCAAGTAATTTATCAACCACCTCAACATCAGGCCCCGAGTTCACAAAGCATACTTAAGTACAAATCTATGCTCAATTTTGAGAATTTTCTGAAATCGAAAATTCTCAAAATAAAATGGAGTTCACAAAACAATTTGAGAACGTTTTTGTTCTCAAAGTTGAAAAAGTTCTCAAAGTTGAGAAAGTTCTCAAAGTTGAGAAAGTTCTCAAAGTTGAGAAAGTTCTCAAAGTTGAGAAAGTTCTCAAAGTTGAGAAAGTTCTCAAAGTTGAGAAAGTTCTCAAAGTTGAGAAAGTTCTCAAAGTTGAGAAAGTTCTCAAAGTTGAAAAAGTTCTCAAATATTTGAGAAAGCTGTTAAGCGTACTTAAGTCTAAAATTTTGACAGATATTTTATTAATAGTAGGTCTATGCTAATACTAATAGTACAATTATTTATAAATAAAGTATTTATGATTTTTAAATCTGCATTGAAGCTTTGTTTTTTTTATATAGATTTAAATTGTTTTTTTAACTGTCAGTTCCTTATTTAAATCTTACACACATGGTTATTACTTAGTTAGACATAGGGCCTACTTCTTTGTTTTATGTTATAGTTATGATACTTCTTTTTTACTTTTCCAATGCCCCACTTTTTTGTTATAAATTGTCTGAAATAGAAAACAATATTTAAATGGTAGATTTAGTTAGAATTTGTATTTTAATTTAAAGGCCTACTTATAGGCCTATTTTGACCGTGTTTAGTGTGAATGTGATATTTATCTAATAATTTCTATCACTATATTATTAGTATTTATATTACTAAGTATCCCTTTTTTAATAAAGATTAAACTTGATGAACTTTTAATATTGATTTGATTTGTGTGAATAAGATAGTAGGCCTACCTGTAGGCTATAGATTTAGGGACTAGTCTAAATTAATAAATAGGCCTAATTAGCTAAACTTACGACACCCATTTTCTTTCATTTTGGAAATTTTCCCCAAGACACCACATTCCTTTATTTTCCCAAATAAAGTAGCCTCCCTATTCGTACATTCTTTTATTAGAATCATCTACTCTGCGTTTGACCAATTAGCCACCCTCTTCCTGCCATCGCCTTCCATTTTTAGTTTGTGACAAGCATAGCAGACGACGTTGGAATGGGTTTGTTTACATTTTTCGTTACGGCGAATGTCATAATAATATAACTTTATTTAAGAAGGGTAAAGGATTAGGCTGTAGAAGCCTTTCTACCATCCTGCCCTTCGTGAAAAAATATAATTATAATAATACAAAAGATGATTAGCTTGTTCATTTGACCCAATTATAAGCAGCATCTTCAGTCGAGTTTTCATTGAATAAAAACAATAATTTAATCGGTTTGTTCATACGTATTTGTTCAATGGCAAGTGGAAATAAAGTAAAAATAATAATTATATAGTTATTACTACAATTCCATTCATTTCTAATTCTACCGTGTAAAACACCGGTATCTAAAAAAAGATTTTATTCCTAGCGATTTCATTGGCTAAAAGTTAGAGCTGACCCCAGTCGCTTGTAGCATTGAAAACAAATAACATGACGTAATTGATGACGCCGTTAAATAGAATACTCAAGCTGAGTATTTGCTCAACTGCTTTTGTGAACACCAAAGTTGAGAATGTTCTCAACTTGAGAATATTCTGAACTTTGAGCAGAAATATTAACTGAGATTATTTTTTTTTGTGAACTCGGGGCCTGATAATCATCCTGATATACATCAACGACCCCCATCATCAGATGTATTTGTGAACAATCGGCCACCCCATGAATACTTGCGTAGTAATGAAATGTCACAATCTATCGATTCTTGGATACTAGTAGATGAATTACACGAATTCACAGAGACTTACCTATCATGTGAAATGAAAGACTTGTCAGTCGCCGAAGCATTGTTGAAACTAGAAGCCAGTCGTGACATTCAATCTGTTCAGATTCCTAAATTCAATGGTGATCCTTTAACTTATGTTGAGTTTATTGAGAAATTCAAAATACACATTCACAACAAACCTCATCTACGCGATGATATGCGCATGATACAATTGAAAATGCATCTTGAGGGTGAAGCAGGTCGAGTTATAGCTGGTATGGGGAATCAAGGTATCATGTACGTTACAGCTTTAAAGACATTAAAGGACGAATTTGGCCAACGAAGTGTTATAGCCAGAGCATATATTAACAAACTGACACTAGGCTCGAAACTGATGATTGGTGATAGAAATAAACTCAGCGATTAATTGTTGGACATAATTGGTTGCATAGCCACAATTAAACAGATCAATTATGAGGCGGACATTAATGCCACTGAGAACCTTTGAACTTTAGTCAAGCGTTTACCAGATCCATTGATAGAGTCGTGGAAGAACAAAGTGACGGACATAAGGGAGAAGGAGAAGTTCCAACTATTGAACACATTAGTAACTTTGTTAGGAAAAAAGTGAGAAGTTTATTTGATATAGTTAAGACTTTTAATAAGTGTGACAATGCTTATAAATCATTCCCACGTAATCAACAGACTTTCGGGAGAGCAGTGCATTCCACACAGATAACATTTGATTATAAATGTCCAGTTTGTGGTTCAAACCACAGAGTATTCGAATGTGAAAGATTCAAGAGTCTTTCACATGATGCAAAAGTCGCAAAGATTGGAGAACTTAGACTTTGTTTTTGTTGTTTAAAGGGCCAATCCCGATAACTTTTTGGGGAATAAAACTGCTTAATTTTGTGTTAAAATCATGTAAAACCCATTATCTAAGGCCAATCAACTAACCCGATTTTTGTGATACGCCTGTAAATAACTTAAACCTGACAGTCTGCATCTGGAAATGGAGACCTTTGTATCATACAGTATCTGGATAAAACCAGACTTTTTTCTATAAAAATAATATGTAGGTAAAATTTACCCTTTGTTATCAAGTACAGTACATAGGTCATTCACTGCATAGACCTCTCAAGAAACGTAAATCGATTATCAGGTCACCAAATGAAAACGTGTCCGGATAAGCAGTTTTGGCGTTCACGTCCAAACGACTCAATATTTTGAGTTGAAATTTTGAGACAAGGTATATACACTATTCCCCTATATTTTGGCGTTTTATTTTCATACATTCTCAGACTTTTATTTTTGAGCCTCTGTATAATACGGGACTGTCCCTTTAAATAAGGGACATTTAACAAGAGATTGCCTAAAGAAGAAATTATGTGATATAAATGGGTGTTCACGTATACATAATCAACTTCTACATATAGATCCACCTATTTCTAGTGGAGTGTCGACCCTGGCCTTCATAGAGCAGGAATGCTTCCTGTACTTAGAGTTAAAGTCCGGTCACCTAATGGTAAATATCAAATGGGTAATCTTTTATTGGACAGTGGAGCAGCGTCAACATTAGTCCGGACTCCATTCTCCAGAAGTTTAGGACTTCAAGGTCATTCTGAGCAATTAACCTTGGCAGTAGTTGGTGGAAAATGCATTGAACAGAAATACAACAGAAGACTAAAATTCTTTGTTATAATAATAATAAATCGCGTCATTTTACAAGGGTAGCAAATTAGGCCTGAGGCATTTTTCCAATTTTGCCCTTGGCACAGATCGTGCGAATGATTTCGATCATTACTGCAGGAAGAAACCGAAGAACTCGGGGGAAACCTGCCTGATCGGACGGGAGACCGAATATCCCTCTCACTTACAACGATAAAGTTCTTGCCCTGAGCTGGGATTGAACTTTCGTAACTTGTTGCATTGGTGAGAAGCCGCCTCTCTATCGCCACGGCTATCCGACCAGCTATTTCATCCCTAGATGGTGGTGAAGAGTACGAAATTGAGGCCCACGAAATTAATGAAACTGTAATCAGCGTTCCTATGTTAGATAAAGTGTGGTTGAAAGATATTGACTTTGTTCAGGAAAGTGGCGCCGTAGATATCATTTTGGGCGTCCAGTACAGCCATCTTCATGCAGAAGAGGAGAACCGCCAGGGCTTACCTTTTGATCCTTTGGCCAGGAAAACTAAGCTAGGGCGGTATGTGATAGGACCCGAGAAAAACACTAAACTCATGCCATTATGCTTCGTCAATTTTGTTGAAAAAGTAAACATGCAACAGTTTTATGACTTAGAAACACTGGGAGTACACGCACCTGATTGTAGTTGTCCTGTTTCACCATTATCATTAGAAGATAAACATACACTGAAAGTCTTTGATGAAACGTGTAATAAAACCAAAGATCGCTACACTATTGGCCTACCTTGGAAGAAAGATCCTTGTTTACTACCTAATAATTATAGTATGGCAGAGAAACGTTTATTGTCTTTAGAGAAACAACTGTCAAGAGACCCTGTAAAGGCTGAACTGTACAATGAAGTTATAAATGATTACGAGAAGAATGGTTGGGCGTGTAGAGTTGAACCAGAGAAGGTAGATAACTGTAATTTTCTTGTCTACGACCTACCGCATCATGGAGTTTACAGACCTGACAAAAGCAGCACACCATTGAGAGTGGTTTTCGACCCAGCAAGTCAAGTAAATTGTGTATCCTTAAATTCATTCCTGTGTAAAGGCCCCTGTCTAATTGGTTATCTTCTTAGAGTTTTGATACGTTTCCGAGAAAACAACATAGCATTCACAGGGGTTATTTCTAAGATGTTTCTTCAAATCTGCGTAATCTTGATTCGTCAGCTGAACCAAGAATATTTCGTCTGTTGAGAGTGACTTTTGGAGATAAACCTTCACCGGCTATGGCAAGTTTTGTCATTAGAGCTCATGGCTGCATTAATAGCATCACGATTAGCAAAAACTATTTTTGATGAGTTGAGGAATAAACCTAGCAGAGTAGTAATATGGTCAGATTCGCAAGTCGTACTATTTTGGCTTCGATCAGAATCTGCAATGCTAAAGGCATTCGTCGGAGTGAGAGTGGCCGAGATTCAAGTTACATGGGATAGTTCAAGTTTCAGATATGTTCCTAGTGGTCTTAATCCTGCAGACGACCTGAGTAGAGGCATACCAGTTAAAAAACTTTATGATAGGTGGATGAATTGTCCAAACTTTTTATATCAACCTGAATCTGAGTGGCCTGTAGAGACACACACTGACCAGTCTAATACAGAGTTAGAATTCAAAAATACCAAAACCTTATGTCAAGTGTCCAAGTCAGATAATTTTATTGACATGGAGAGATATTCCAGTTGGCCAAAATTAGTTCGAGTTACTGTTTACGTTTTGTTGATAAGCTACGTAAGAGATCAGATACAACTGGACGAGTTTTACAGCCAGAGGAAATTCAAAGAGCAGAAAATCTACAAATTATCCATTCTCAGAGTTCGCTTATTGATTGGGAAAACCGTTACCGTGACTTAGTCCCATTTACAAAGGATTGAATTGTAAGAGCAGGTGGTCGCTTAAGAAAATCACCATTAGAATACAATGAGATTCATCCTACTCTTTTATCACCAGACTGTTATATATCAAAACTTATTGTTCGAGACTGTCATGTGAAAAATGGGCATTGGGGCTCAGAGAGAACTTTAAGTGATATCAGGAGAAAATTCTGGATAGTTCGTGGCACATGTATTGTTAAAGGTGTGATTAGAAACTGTGTCACATGCAGAAAACTTCGTCAACCAGTCCATTCTACCCTTATGGCTGATTTGCCTGCAGATAGACTAAAAGGGGCCATCCCGATAACATTCTGGGGGTTAAAACTGCTTAATTTTGTATGAAAAGCCCTTAATAGCCTCTAACTCAGATCCGAGCAACTTCTTCAAGCTATGTGATACGTTTTCAAACAACTTCCAATCGCCGGTACGGCTCGGTGGCCGAAGACTTGTGTTCTGTTTGAATTACACAGAAGTGTCTGGATAAAACGAGTCTATATTATGTGCAGCTTTCAATCTAACCCCATTGACTCACTTTTAAAGCTCCCCCTTGATTAAGTTAAAATTGGTATCACAACAATTTAAAAGAAAAACTTAAAACCGCTAGTGTCCAGTTAAGCTTTTTTTGCATTCACGTCCAAACTACTCAATATTTTGAACTGAAATTTTCAGACAAGGTAAATACACTATTCCTCTATAATTTGGCGTTTAAATTTCATACGTTCATGAACGTTTAATTTTCAGATTCTTTGAAATTCGGGCTGGTCCCTTTAAACCCTTTTCCCAACCCTTTTCTGTAACAGGAGTGGATTTATTTGGCCCATTTAATTTAAAAATATCAAGGAACAAATGTACTAAAGCCTGGGGTGTTATTTACATATGTGGTACGGTTCGAGCTATACATTTGGACATAGTAGAGAATTTATCTATTCAGGCCTTCCTACACACTGTAAGGAGATTTGCTGCACAACATGGATGGCCAAGTGTTTTTATTTCTGACAATGGATCAAACTTTGTTGGGGCACAAAAAGTATTAAGGCAGTTAGTCCAGGAAGGTAAAAAGCAAATCGAAGAATTTGCTATGCTTCACAAGGTTTGCTGGAAATTTAATACCCCCTTAAGCCCACACCAAGAGGTGATATGTTTGAAAGTTTAATAAAAAAAGTAAAAAATGCACTAAAAATTTCAGTTGGAGAGCAGACATTAACATAGAATGAAATGTCAACTGTGTTTGCAGAAGTGAAATGTTTGGTCAACAGCAGACCAATTACTTATTATTCAAGTGATCCGAGTGACTTTCAACCTAATACGCCAAATCATTTTATTCTTGGGAGAGCAACTACAGGAATTCCCCAAGGTCCATTTAAAGAAACCAAGCATGTACATAAACGCTTTGAATTTGTTCAATCAATTGTGTCGCGAAGTTTTACTAGATTAGTAAAAGAGTATTTTCCAACTTTAATGAGAAGATCTAAGTGGCAGAGAAAGCGTCAATTACAGATCAATGATATTGTGCTACTAGCAGATCCAAGTGTGTCTCGTGGAAAGTGTCCACTTTCGCGTATTATTGAGGTGTATCCGGGATCCGATGGTGTAGTGCGTAATGTGAAAGTGCATACAAACTCTGGAGATCATAAACGATCAAATCAAAAATGTTGTCCAATTTTAGAAGCAATGTGATGTTGGTAGTATTGCATTTAGCTTGAGCTATTTTAGAAGCAATGTGATGTTTGTAGTATTGCATTTAGCTTTAAGTTACATTTATTGTTACTAAGTACACTCCAGGTTTTTCCCTGGGAGGATTGTTTTGAATATTTGATTAGTTTAATATATTTTATAGTTAAGTGTTCGCTGTTATTTTCCTCAGTGGCAGGGTGGCATGATTGTCCCTTTAATGACGTGTCACTAATTTTTTCCGCGTTTTTTGTAGGCGCGCATGACTATTAGGCTGTGTTTTTGCTGCCATCTTTTCTGCTACGTCGCCCATCCAATTTCTGTTGATGACATGTTGATTTCTTTAGTTCAGAGATAAAACTCTTCAGGTACATATAAATATATTGTTATATTTATATTCAGTGTATCATATTATAGTATGAATTAAGTATTTTGTACAGTATCTGTTATGAAAAGTTAGTGAGATGACCAGCTATTGTTGCTTACTGTTTAAGAGTCGCCATTAATTCACAAAATCAACCTTATGATATGTGTCAGCTTTGTAATATTAGGGTTAGATCATATACTATGTATGTTTGTCGATTTCATAGTCTAATAAGCAAGTTATTTATGAATATTTAGATGTATGTTATAAAACCTAAAATCACGGCTGAATATTTATAATGAGTCATTAGTTGAACAAGAGTAATCTCCCTTCAAACATTGGGATTATTGTCAATGTTTACGTTTTTCTAAATGAGTTTCATTTGGCTTATGATTGTTAATTTTATTCTTTCAGAATGCAACTTTGCAACTACATGCTCACTTTTTAAGAGTCGCCATTAATTCACAAAATCAACCTTATGATATGTGTCAGCTTTGTAATATTAGGGTTAGATCATATACTGTGTATGTTTGTCGATTTCATAGTCTAATAAGCAAGTTATTTATGAATATTTAGATGTATGTTATAAAACCTAAAATCACCGCTGAATATTTATAAGGAGTCATTAGTTGAACAAGAGTTATCTCCCTTCAATCATTGGGATTATTGTCAATGTTAACGTTTTTCTAAATGAGTTTCATTTGGCTTATGATTGTTAATTTTATTTTTTCAGAATGCAACTTTGCAACTACATGTATGCAACTCCTCAGTTAGATAGATTTTAGTGTACCTATTTAAGATATTTGATGTCAACATAAAGAGTTTGAACTATTAGTTTGTGTTGTTTTCAAGAGTTTATGAATATTGTATTACTGAAATTTATCGCCTGAACTTTTTCCCCCGTGGATCAATTCGAATCAATTCTTCAACAAGGAGACAAGTCTTTGGAACACATATCTGCATGGGACAGTAGCAGATCTAGTTTTATATTTTAATTTGCTGTAGGATTTAACATCTAACCGGAAATCCCATTTTGTTCTATTTTTGTTCGTACTTTGCTTTTTAATATTTTTCTATACACAATATCTCCATGATATCTTTCTTTTGAATCTACGTTTGACTTTCTATTAAAACGTCTATTATAGTCATATTTAGCTTTCTTTTCATCCGACTGACTCTCACAATATTGGTATCTTTAACAGTCATATCCAGGCTTCTTTTTAAAGTTAAGGGAGAATACGAACGCAAAAATTTGTTACAATATGAAAAATAACGTAAACATTAGAATACTTTTGGCTCTGCGATTGTGATTGTTAATTTTATTCTTTCAGAATGCAACTTTGCAACTACGTGCTCACTGTTTAAGAGTCGCCATTAATTCACAAAATCAACCTTATGATATGTGTCAGCTTTGTAATATTGGGGTTAGATCATATACTATGTATGTTTGTCGATTTCATCGTCTAATAAGCAAGTTATTTATGGATATTTAGATGTATGTTATAAAACCTAAAATCACCGCTGAATATTTATAATGAGTCATTAGTTGAACAAGAGTTATCTCCCTTCAATCATTGGGATTATTGTCAATGTTTACGTTTTTCTAAATGAGTTTCATTTGGCTTATGATTGTTAATTTTATTTTTTTCAGAATGCAACTTTGCAACTACATGTATGCAACTCCTCAGAACCATATGTGAATACATATGTTAGATAGATTTTAGTGTACCTATTTAAGATATTTGATGTCAACATAAAGAGTTTAAACTATTAGTTTGTGTTGTTTTCTAGAGTTTATGAATATTGTTTTACTGAAATTTATCACCTGAACTTTTTTTCCCCGTGGATCAATTCGAATCAATTCTTCAACAAGGAGACAAGTCTTTGGAACACATATCTGCATGGGACAGTAGCAGATCTAGTTTTATATTTTAATTTGCTGTAGGATTTAACATCTAACCGGAAATCCCATTTTGTTCTATTTTTGTTCGTACTTTGCTTTTTAATATTTTTCTATACACAATATCTCCATGATATCTTTCTTTTGAATCTACTTTTGACTTTCTATTAAAACGTCTATTATAGTCATATTTAGCTTTCTTTTCATCCGACTGACTCTCACAATACTGGTATCTTTAACAGTCATATCCAGGCTCCTTTTTAAAGTTAAAGGAGAATACGAACGCAAAAAGTTGTTTTAATATGAAAAGGAACGTAAACATTAGAATACTTTTGGCTCTGCGAAAATTTGAAAAGTCACTCTGAATAATTTTACCAAGGAAAATTATACCAAAAAACACCCCAATTGACGTTTATGCATATTTGCAGCCTCGTTTTGATTTAATCGTGAATGACGTCATAGTCGATCGACTTTGTGAATTTCCCTAAAGAAGGCGATTGAAACTTAGCACGGCATGCCGTCAATTTGACTAACTGGATGCATAAACATAGTCAATTGCGTTGGTTGGGGATATACTAATAGCACCAACAATAAATCGGGAAGCGTGTGTCATTTTCTTTTTTTAAATTTCGAGACAACACGCAGACAGGCCTGGTGTCTGGACACAGCGATCAACGAGGCGATGTCAACAAATACGCCTCTCTTTCAAATGACTCGAGTTATATCTGTTTATGAATGTGACCAGTGCAATTTTAATAATATTATTATGTCGATCAAGATATAACAGTTATTTTATTTTTCCATGCTAACTGTGTATTCTATGGCGAAATCGACACACTTTCAAAACCTAGCAATATAAATGACTGATCTGATGTAACCATAGGAACGAAATGTAAAGACAGTGTCAGTAGTAGGCTAAATACTAATGTTAATTAATATCACCCTTTCGAAGCATCTTCCGCAGGTCTATGTCGATGATTTTGCAGATCATACATGTAGTTCTAGATCATGTAAAAGTTTGGCTGGTGTAACTTGGTAAATGAGTGTGCTAGTGATAATAATTTTTCAGCGATACTGAAAGACCCTACTATGAATCGATGATATTCCTATCATGGTCTATGGTCCTATGAATGTTCTCGTATAGGGCATATAACCCCATAATTAATAGTTTTTATCTGATACATGTATATTTTTTCGATGAAGCGTAAAAACCAATAGGGCGGAAATAAAGCGAAGAAAAGTCATCGAGGATCGAAGGAGATAAGACAAGTGAACTGAAGGTGTCTAGCCCAGATTAAGATATACATCGACTGCCAAACAAAAATCGACTTTGATCTCATGTCGGGTGATTTAGCCTCAGCTCATTAGTTGTCGGTGTGTCCGTAATTGTGGAAATCCGAGAGTGTTTTTTAACATTATGTGTTACTAAAACTTTAAAAAAAACAAAAGATGGTAAGCTGGCACTGCCAGGCAGGATACGCCCACATTTTCGATAGATGGATAGAGAACAAGCAATACCGAAAGTGATTTTTCCTACAATCAAAGGCCACAATTTGTTAAGTTACAATTTGATATGCGCAAATATCAAAAAGAATCAAGACCTTTAGGTTATAAACATGCATTTCAAGTTTCATAAAAATCGAAAATAAAATTGTGACCTCTACAAAGTACACAACTTTGATATACCATATTTTTACACTATTCGCGTACAAACGACGACCATTTTGTCTGGCAATTATGGTCCGATTTTCCTGAAATTCGAACTCAACCTTCCGTAGGGTGTTACGGTGATAAGGGTTAAATGTTTTTTTTTTTAAATCGGATAATAATCGTGACCTCCAGAGGGACCACAAGCTAAACAGAGGCGATTTTGCGTATAATCAGGGGTCATAATTCAGGAAGTTATGACCCGATATGTGCAAATAACGACAGGAACCTAGATCTTAGGGTTATAACCATTCATTTCAAGCTTCATCAAAATCGAATCAAAATTGTGACCTCTACAGGGTCTACAACCTTGATAAACCGGTTTGTAACAGTATTAGGGTGCCCCACCATAAATAAATATCTCCAAATATCTCGACAATTTCTCCACAATATTTATATATATATACCAAGCCTTAAATCAGTTCCACACAATCATAGTCACTAAATAAACGACCATGCTGTACTTAATAAGCTAATGATCATTTAATCATATAAATACTAGACTGAAAACTGGTTCCAATTGTCCATAACATCGAGCACTTTTTGAGTAAAAGACAGGTTACTTGCCCTTGTTTTGACCTTAGTCTTGCTTAACCAGTCTACCAATCATTCTACGTTTGATTGACATGTCGGGATAATCAAGACTATATATCTTACGAAATGTTAAATAAAGCTGAACAAGAAATTGAATTTAGAAATTAGCACGTCTGTCAACTCAACACCTGTTTTAAGAAACTTGTAAAAGTAAATCGAAACTGCTTCTAGAATCATGTTCCGGCCTAAACCAAGCGTTTCAGAGATATTATTTCTACTAAACCAAACGATAGCACTCCTAACGGTACAGTTAATAATAAAGCAATTTAAAAAAATAAAACGAACGTAATTTCTAAAGCTTCTGTAATAACAAAGAAGATAATTTTACTGCTATTCGAAATCGTCAACAACAGATTTTTTAGGGCTCTAATAGCTGAAATATTTGTACAGAAATGCACGTGCCGTGGCTATTTATAGTCTCATACACTCCGGCGCTGACCTATTATCATAGTTCGAGACACAGCCACCCAAGCGTGCACGTGGCCGTGACCAACTTTTTGTAGAGCACGGGGCATCCTAACAGTATTCACATACAAACGGCGGCCATTTTGTGTGGCAATTTGGGTCCTATGTTCCTAAAATTAGCTTGTAACAATGATATAATCAAACAATTTTTCAAATCGGATTATAATTGTAACCTCCAGAAGGACCACAAGCTAACCATAGGCGATTTTGAGTATAATCAGGGCCCATAATTCAGGAAGTTACAATACGATAATGCGCAAATATCGGAGGGAACCAAGGTCTTTGGGTTATAACCATGCATTTCAAGTTTCATCAAAATCGAATAAAAATTGTGACCTCTACAGAGTCCACAGCCTTGATAAACCATTTTGTAGCAGTATTCGCGTTCAAACGACGGCCGTTTTGTATGGCAATTTTGCGTATAATCAGGGGCCACAATTCAGGAAGTTACGATCCGATATGCGCAAATATCGTAAGGAACTAAGATCTTTGGGTTATATCCATACATTTCAAGTTTCATCAAAATCGAATTAAAATTGTGACCTCTACAGGGTCCACAACCTTGATACTATTTTTTAAAAGTATTTGCGTTCAAACGGTGGCCATTTTGTATGGCAATTTCGGCCTGATTTTCCCGAAATTCGAAATCAATATCCCTTAGGGTGTAACGGTGACATAATCGAACGATTTTTAAATCAGATAATAATTGTCACTTCCAGAGGTACCACAAGCTAAAATAGGTGATTTTTCGGACAATCAGGGACCATAATTCAGAAAATTACGTTCCGATAGCCACAAATATCGAAAGGAACCAAGATCTTTTGGTTATAAACATGCATGTCAAGTTTCATCAAAATCGAATAAAAATTGTGACCTCTACAGAGTCCACAAGCTAAAAACGTGTGTTTTTTTTTGGTACAATCAGGGGCCATAATCCGTGAAGTTTTGATCAGATACATGCCAATATCGAGAGCAGCCGAGATCTTTTGGTAATAATCCTATATTTCAAGATTCGTCAAAATCTGGTAAGAATTGTGACCTGTAGAGGGTCCACAAACAATTGTGGACGGACGGACGTACATGTACATGGGCGACGACATAATACGTCCACATGAAAATGTGGGCGTATAAAAATTTGAAATGTGTTATATAATGAACTAAGTAAATGATAAAATTAAACCTTCACTTTGAGGCTGAGTCACACTAGTGGATTTTTCCTTTAAGACAAATCCTACCGAACGTCTTAAAGGATAAATCCTCTGGGTTTTTATGATCATACATTAAGTAAAATCCTATAGGTTTTGGTCATGTGATCAGTAATACCAGAAATGTAAATATGAAGGAAACTACAAAGAATTCTTTTCTCTCGTTTATGGTAATCTCCGGACTGAATAGACCACAGCACGCTTTGGCGATTGAAAAAAAAAAAAATTCTCTGTCTCGGCCCGGTTGAGTTAGACGTCTGCCATTTCGATTGGTCAATTCACAGTACAAATCCTACGAAAATAGGACTTGTTCTAAACCTAAGGATTTGTCCGTAGGTCAGAAAATCTATAGCCTATAGGACAAATTTTCCCGTTCACATGAAAGGATTTAGCTGATGGATATAAAACCTCAGGACAAATCCATAGTGTGACTAAGCCTTAAGCATTCTCATTAAATTTCATTGAATTTTTCATCGATTGCAAAATATAACCCTTTTTTATTTTGCATGGGGTAACTTCAGATATTTGTAGTGATATATTTTCATGTATTACATTATCTGATTCATCAAGTGATTGTGTATCATTAATAATATTTGGTATTTCATGTAAGTCATTAGGACTTTTTTTTTTTTTAATATTTGTCATTCGTTTGGATTCCCATCCATGGCCTCTTGTTCTCTTTCGCCGTTAGTTTCTTTTTTAGTTTTTACTATTATATTCTGATTAATGCTAACTTCAGAAGAATGATCATTATCCAAGTTGTTAATACTATACCTCACAACATCTACAACAATCTCATAGTGCATTGCATTCAAGTGATTGCTATATATTGCTTTAACCATATTCTTCTATTGAGACAACACCTGGTCCGACCGCACTACCTATAAAAAGTTAAGAAAAGATCCAACCAAGGCCCACAATGATAACCACACAGCACATTTGAATAACCTGAAGACTCAGAATCGACTAACTCCCTCGCTTTTCTATAAGCTCAAACCCTCTCAAACCACCTTATGCCAGGGCAACTATCAAGACACATAAAAACCCGATCAAAGCCAGATTATTAGTTTGTTCTCGTGACTCAGCTTTTTATAAAACCTCACAGCACCTATCGAAACTCCTATCACCATTAGGTACAGAAGCACATTCCTTCATCAAATATTCTAAAGACTTCTGCAACAAATTACAAAACCAGCCCCATACTGTACAGATCTTATCGTATGATGTTATTGATTTATTTACTAATACTCCCCGCGAAGATGCCTTAACAGCACTTCGTCAGAGATTAAACAACCTAGAAACTCCATTAGAAACCAGCCTTACAGTCGATGACATAGAACTAACCAAAGCGTGCATCGAATACACATACTTCACATGGGGGGGGGGGGTGATTTCTATGAACAGATACATGGTCTACCAATGGGAAGTCCAAAATCCCCAGTGCTTACAGAGATTTATTTGGTCAATTTTGAAGAGATGACCCTGTCAAGATCACCAATCAAGCCGATAGCTTGGTTCCGAAAAGTTGACGATACCTTCGTTATCCTTGACAAAAGTGATGATCCAGACACCCTTCTAAAACATCTAAATAATCAGAATAATAGAATTAAGTTTAAAGAAAATAACCAGTGCTTACCGTTCTTAGATGTCCGAGTTACCAAAACAGAAACAGGACTCACCACTAGTGTGTATAGAAAACCAACCCATACCGACCAGTACATTAATTTTCATTCAAACCAGCCACATAGTGTCAAAAAGTCAACCATCTCTACTCTACCCCGTCGAGCCTTCAACATATGTGACGACAATTCCATTCCCAGCGAACTCAAGCACATACAAAGCACACTTACCAACCTGAATGATTATCCGACCCAGTAAGTTAGGTTAGGAACACCATAAATGAAACCAAATAGAAAACCGCAGTTGAACAGCCCAAGCCAGATAAACCACCTATACGGATAACTATCCCCTTTCGAGGGAAGTTATCGTACCACATTCGAAGGCTACTCACAACTACAGGTATCCAAGTCATTTTTTCCACGGGACGCACACTCAAAGACCACGCAAAAGCGAATGGGAAACTCCTCCCCACCATTCGACTGCCACCTAAATGATGTGTGTATGAAGTTGTGTGTATGATAGTTTATACATTGGAGAAACTCGACAGCCCTTACCTAAAAGAATCGCCCAACACAAGTCAAGGTTCTCCACAGCAGAGTCAGCAGTTGCCCAACACCTTCAGTCCAATCCAGGCCACAAAATTCAATCGTTTAAGACCCTAGCACTAAACCAACACAATGAAAAGACGCGGAAGATCATGGAAGCTATACACATCAGGGGATCCAAACCAAACCTTAATCGCGACACAGGAATATTCCACCCAAGAGCATATGAAGAATTAATCCTTAACTGATGGTTTTTTTCCTATACTCTCCATAAGTGCTTAGCCTATTTTATTCGCGAACCGCGTGTATTACTAATGAAAATACTCTTTACCTACTTGCAGAAGTAAACTGGATGTAATGTGTATGTTGAATAGGACATTATTATTTAGGAGCCTGTGAATAGGACTGAGATGTGGCTTTCAAAATATTCATATTCATTAATTATATCCCACGTAATCCTGGTCATGCTCATAATCATCATTTAGTAACTATTCAAATGTTTTCCTTTCTTTAACTTGTGCAGAATGTGGTGATGTCACTCGGAAGGAAGCATGTGGGACTCTAAATAATATTTAGTTTACCTAGGAACGTGTGGGTTTAGCTGTTCTGTGTGGATTTTATTTTTTTCTTAACTTATATTAAATCAATTATGGTCGAAATATTTAATCCCCATTTAGTTTATCTGGAGTTACTAGTTCTCTGATGTTTAGTATCATGTATGGTTTCCCCTTTGTCTGTTGTTTATGTTGTTATTATTACTTATTATCCCTCTGACTAAATTGTTTAATCTTTTATTAGAACTCAAATTATAACCTGATATTTGGAAGACTTCACAAATCATTGCAGCCTATAAGGGAAAGGGTGATCCGCAATTCCCTGACAACTATAGACCAATTTCATTAACATGCTCATTATGTAAAATACTAGAGAAATCTTATTCAAAAATCTTTATAATTTTATAAAAGAAAATAACCTGCTATTTAAGTATCAGTCTGGTTTCCAACCTAATAGAGACATTTCGCACCTGAACGTAAACAAGTACGGTTACACATAGCTATCCGTTAACGGTTAGACGGCTATTGCAGGTTTCGCATTTTTAACGTATAGTGGATATCTGTCCCTCGTGTATGTCTAGTCAAAAGGGGAGGGGGGCTTTAATGAAACATTTTGATCGAGAATGACGACGAAAACATGATTATTCATCAATTGGAAAATGCTGATGCACGACGCAAAGTGCTTGTAACATACGATCCAGATGTTGATTTATAAATGAATAATATCAGCGATGATCAGTCCGTGGATTTATTTAGATTGATAAATATTTATTAAAGAGGATTGGTATTGCAAACTTCTCGAGAGATTCGTCTGCGAAAATAGGACAGTTGGTGGTGGCTTGAATGCGTTACACTTAAAATTGAGGCCCCGAGTTCACAAAGCATACTTAAATACAAATCTATGCTCAACTTTGAGAATTTTCTCAAATCGAAAATTCTCAAAATAAATGGAGTTCACAAAACAATTTGAGAACATTTTTGTTCTCAAAGTTGAGAAAGTTCTCAAATATTTGAGAAAGCTGCTAAGCGTTCTTAAGTCTAAAATTTTGACAGATATTTTATTAATAGTAGGCCTATGCTAATACTAATAGTACAATTATTTATAAATAAAGTATTTATGATTTTTAAATCTGCATTAATTTCATAACATTGAAGCTTTGTTTTTTTTATATAGATTTAAATTAGTTTTTTAACTGACAGTTCCTTTTTAAAATCTTACACACAATGTTATTACTTAGTTAGACATAGGGCCTACTTCTTTGTTTTATGCTACAGTTATGATACTTCTTTTTTACTTTTCCAGTGCCCCTCTTTTTTGTTATAAATTATCTGAAATAGTAAACAATATTTAAATGGTAGATTTAGTTAGAATTTGTATTTTAATTTATAGGCTTACTTATAGGCCTATTTTCACCGTGATTAGTGTGAATGGGATATTTATCTAATAATTTCTATCACTATATTATTAGTATTTATATTACTAAGTATCCCTTTTTTAATAAAGAATAAACTTGATGAACTTTTAATATTGATGTGATTTGTGTGAATAAGATAGTAGGCCTGCCTGTAGGCTATAGATTTAGGGACTAGTCTAAATTAATAAATAGGCCTAATAAGCTAAACTCACGACAACCATTTTCTTTCTTTTTGGAATTTTTCCCCAAGGCACCACATCCCTTTATTTTCCCAAATAAAGTAGCCTCCATATTCGTACGTATTCTTCTATCAGAGTCATCTACTCTGCGTTTGACCAATTAGACACCCTCTTCCTGCCATCACCTTCCATTTCTAGTTTGTGACAAGCATAGCAGACGACGTTGGAATGGGTTTGTTTAGATTTTTTTGTTACGGCGAATGTCATAATAATGTAACTTTATTTAAGAAGGGTAAAGGATTCTGCTGTAGAAGCCTTTCTACCATCCCGCCCTTCGTGAAAAAATATAATTATAACTAGACCTGCAAGCAGCACTGAATCGGCTTTCAGGAATCAGACAGGAAGTATGTCATAAAATAGCCCAGCTACAAAACGATACTTTAATTGCTTTGATTCAGTGACACCTGGCTGAGAAATGCCGATTTTTGCAAGAGTACCATTTTTTTACTGTATTTTCCTTTTTTTTAAATTGTTTTTCTGTTTTTTCCCAAATATCTGATATTTTTTCGACTACTTGTGGATTTTGGATTATTGTCGGAATAGTTTTAACAAGTTGTTTGGATAGATATCTTTCTGTACCAGAAATGTTAGAAACATCTATTCAGTAGTTGTTTGTAAAAAAGATAAATAAAAGAACATTTTCGATATTTTAACGATTTTTCTACTTTTATCAAAGATTGAGGCCATATTTTGACACCTTAAATTATTTCAAACCTTTTCCTGTTGGATTCACGCCACAGACCACAGATAGGAGTCTGAGTAAAAAAGGTTTAAAAAAATTGCAGTAGTCGTTTTCGAGAAAAGGGTGTCTCAAAAGGCTCCAAAAACGAAAAAAAATAGATTTTCGGCGTAACATCGAAATCGTACCATTGAGATGCCATATGATAGTCCATTAATGGGGCCATCTAAAGACACTTTATTTTTTTTTGGCCGGTAATATCTGATGGAGAAATCCAGCTTTTTGCAAGAACGACATTTTTATACCTTTTTTCTTTCATTTTTTGAATACTTCCGGTATGGTGATTATTATGGAGATAGTTTTAAAAACCGGTTTAGGCAATTAAATAGCGGCAGAGTTCTGTAATGATATATTACAATATATGATCAGATAAAATGCCCCTGAGAAATCCTATGTTTAAAAGTGCCAAAAATGCAAAAATGTCAAAATATCAAAAATTAAATTTCAATAACTGAATACATATTATACATTTTTGGATTCGACATTAAATCAGATATATAAATATCATAAAGTTTTTTGAAAATCAGTAAAAATAAAAAATTAAAATAGAGTATTTTCCAAAATTTCACGATTTTCGACTTTTTTCGATTTTCAGTTCGTTTTTTGACCTATTACGGATATTTCAAAGTCTAAACGGACTGTTTCATACACAAGACTACCAAAAGGTATCTTGATAGAGAAAGTTTAAGAAAAATCATTGGAGCAGTTTTCGAGATACAGGCGTTCAAAAACGCTCAAAATCAGAAAATACTTGATTTTCAGCGTGCCATATTTTTCTTGCTGTTCTTGTTATCTGTAATAATAGGATATCATATGATATTACAATTCTCGGGCAACCCAACGATATCTTAATCGATTTAATCCGTTGATATCGGACTGAGAATTCATGATTTTCCCAAAAGCATTCATTTTTTGCGTTTTTTTCAAAATATCGGCCATTATTTCGACTACTTCCGGTTTATAGATGTTTGTCGAAATAGCTTTATACGTTAGTTTTGAACTATAACTTCATGTTCCAGGAGTTTCAGAAACATCGATTCGGCCGTAAAACGAAACTCGAGCTCACAAAATGGGCAGAAAATTCGAAAAAAATCGAAAAATAAAGGGTGATAACTCGGAATGAAACTTATATTTCTGGAATCGGATGGTCTTCAGGTATCCAAAAATGTAGGTCAAATTTTGAAAAATGACAAAAATTGTATCTTAAATTTTGTTTTTTAAATTTTCGAACGACGAAGTTTCGAAATTTCGAAATTTTCAACTGCTATCATCCGAGAAAAGATTTGGTGTTGCCGAAATGTCATTTGTATGAAAATAAGTACAGAATTGACGAATCTACGGCCGTTTTTTGATTTTTTGACACCGTACGAAATTCGGCCACTTCCGGTCCGCGCAGAAGTTTTAAATATAGCCCATATATTGCGAACACATGGTTTAATGATAGAAAATGAGGTTCTGGATAGGTATCTGGGACAGGCACTGAGAAATAGGCTCCCCCGAAAAAAATAAATAATAATAAACTAGATCTGCTACTGTCCCATGCAGATATGAAAGCTTTTATATTCATCGTCACGTGTATCCTATTATTACAGATAACATGAACAGCAAGTAAAATATAGCACGCTGAAAATCAAGTATTTTCTGATTTGGAGCGTTTTTGAACGCCTGTATCTCGAAAACTGCTCCAATGATTTTTCTTAAACTTTCTCTATCAAGATACCTTTTGGTAGTCTTGTGTATCAAACAGTTCGTTTAGACTTTGTAATATCCGTAATAGGTCAAATAACGAACTGAAAACGAAAAAAGTCGAAAAATTGGGAAATTTTGGAAAATACTCTATTTTTTTTTTTATTTTTACTGATTTTCAAAAAACTTTATGATATTTAGATATCTGATCTAATGTCGAATCCAAAAATGTATAATATGTATTCAGTTATTGAATTTTAATTTTTGATATTTTGACATTTTTGCATTTTTGGCACTTTTAAACATAGGATTTCTCAGGGGCATTTTATCTGATCATATATTGTAATATATCATTACAGAACTCTGTCGCTATTTAATTGCCTAAACCGGTTTTTAAAACTATCTCCATAATAATCACCATACCGGAAGTATTCAAAAAATGAAAGAAAAAAGGTATAAAAATGTCGTTCTTGCAAAAAGCTGGATTTCTCCATCAGATATTACCGGCCCAAAAAAAATAAAGTGTCTTTAGATCGCCCCATTAATGGACTATCATATGGCATCTCAATGGTACGATTTCGATGGTTAGTAAATAAATGATGTTACGCCGAAAATCTATTTTTTTTTCGTTTTTGGAGCCTTTTGAGACACCCTTTTCTCGAAAACGACTACTGCGATTTTTTTAAAACCTTTTTTACTCAGACTCCTATCTGTGGTCTGTGGCGTGAATCCAACAGGAAAAGGTTTGA